>RAHM01000284.1:461859-665889 GCA_003713295.1 Parotia lawesii | reverse complement strand
CCACCACCCTGATTAACAGGGTGTCAGGTTGTATCTTGACTTTTGTCAGTTTAACCCACTGTTTTTCTGCCTTTTTGTTTAATTTCCCTATTAAATTGTTGTTCTGACTTGGTGCCTCCTGCTGGTTTGTTTTCAAACTAGTAGATACAGTTACACAGCTACATCTGTGTTGATTAAAGGTAAACAAAATAATTCAATAGCATTGCTAATTTTTGTTAATTTACTCTGCCTGCAAAAACTTTCAGTGTCAAAAATCATGTAGGCTTTCATTTAACATTCATACCAGGAGTGCAAGGCTAGAACTGACATGATTTAGGACCTTCTATAACAGCTCAAAGTCATGTAGATCCCCCTAAACAGAATGAATTTCACCATCAATTCACCAGCTTCATGACTGCTTTAAATTATGAAAGCAATAATAGTTATCTGGTCTAAAGCATTACAGATTTTTGTTTTGTCCCTCAGTAGAGATTAAAAGCCGGAGAAAAAAAATAAAAGTGATTATGACCTCACTGACTTTTGAGTAAATAACATCTTCCTTTCAATCATCACTCAGCCCTCTGCAGCCATATCTCTGAATGTATTTTACACAGGATAGGTCTTGCAGTCCTTTATTGTATTGATAGATTATTAATAACATTAATATATTTTGGTTTTTTTTAAAAGCACTCAACATCAAAACTCAAATAAAAGACTGGAATAGTCCTTTGATTTCAGAAATTTAAGGTGAGACTTTGTAGTGCTCAAAGTTAACAAGCCTTCATTGATAATTACATTAGCATACAAGATTAAAGCATTCTGGATGCAAAACTAAGTTATGTACAACTATATGGGAGAAGATTGACTTTATTGATCTCACAGCAAATTTTCTTCCTTAAGATAACACTTACATTAACTGTGGGATCAATATAGGACTTCCGAAACATAGGAATATTTTAAGTATGAAAACACAGTATGTGTTGATAAAATACCACTGAAGGAAGCAACATTATTTCTCCAAATCATTATAGCTGAACTTCTTTGCTAAATAGTAAGCTTCACTCATCTTAGTATATTTAAGTAAATATGGGACATATCACAGCTACTTGGGATTAATACATGATGCACTTTACCACAGGGAAAATGGATCCAGGTCCCATATTAACTATATAAAACATGCAGTAGAAAGCCAAGCAGTAAAGGAGATACTCAGCTACAAAACTCATTTTCACTCCCAGCTACGGTTCTTGGCTGAAATTCTTCAGTTTATTTTTTCATTTTTTTTGAAATATTTCTATGTGAACACTGCAAATATGTTCCCTTTTTCAAAAAGTTTAAAATAAAAATTCTTATCTTACAAACATCTTCTACAGTTACTCAAAGGAAAGAATTTCATGCTTGATTTTGAGGAATTTCACAATTTTCAAACACCAAATTAAATTTGACGCTAGCACATGGCTTATTGTCTTGGGGTGACAAGGTTTTTTTAAAACTGGGGGCAGAAAAACCTTTGYGTTCAAACCAAAATAATTCATCCTTAAAAAATTAATGACCCCATGTAATGGTCCATGTCTTACAGTGTAACARAACTGTGAGTTTTCATGGAAGAGATTTGTCACACCACAGCAGTTTTTTTTCCTTTTTTTTCCCTTTTCTTTTAAGTCTGTTAATAAACTTCCTTATAGTCTGTAAATTTTATGCCTGCTTTGCTTTTTATCTTAATGCTTATCTCACAGAAACAACATCAAAGTATTGTATAATTTGTCTTTAAAACCACTACACTTATCTAGATTTCCTACATCACATTATACTTTAATATAATTTTGAGGCCTCTTTTTATATAGTTGGTGTGGAAAAAGGTTGCATTTAAAAAAAAAAGGTTCTGGCAGTTATGAAAGGTTACACAGACAGTAAGTAAGGAGTAAGGCTCCAAACATTTCACTAAGGAGGGATTGTAAATCTTCACAAGAAACTACGCAAAGCTGAAGCACTACATTGAGTATTAATAATACAATTTACTGAAAAACAGGAAAAAAAATCAAAGGGTAGAAGTGGTATGAAGAAAATGAAAGCAAACTTTTATAGTTTTTTTAATTAACCAAAAAAAATTATTTGATGTATAAATTAATTAGATCCACAGTAAAGTCCCCTGGAAAAGAGATAATTCTGTAATTAATGACAACAAAAAATGATCCGTTAATACAGCACATATGAAAGCCTTCATTTTACTTTTTTTTTTTTTTGCATTAAAATGTGGATAGAGCAAAAAAGAAGTCACAAGGCAACAATTAAGACCAGTAGGTGGTGAAGAAATCCTAGAACAGTATGTAATTTGTAAAATAAAGTAGTATCATTCACCAAACTACTAATCTACACCAACCTGGTGCCTTCAGGAATTGCAAATAACATAGTTAACTGATGCTGAAAAACCTCTTCACTACCACACCATAGGGTGTCATGCTCAGTGTAGAAAGCTGGGAGAAGAAACAGGAAGGAAGGGCCTCTGGAGCAATGCCCTTTTATCTTTCCAAGTCACCATTACACGTGGTGGAACCCTGCCTTCCTGGAGATGACTGAACAGCTGCCTGCCAATGGGAAGTACTGAATGAAATCCTTGTTTTGCTTTGCTTGCGTGCACGGCTTTCGTCTTACCTATTGTCTTTTTCTCGACCCATAAGATAAGCACTCAAAAAACAAAAGTTACACCACAGGTCTACCTTCCTTTCATTTTATATCAAAGAGTATGGCTAAATTAAAGAGAATAGCTAAGTTCCTCTCTCTTACAAAGAACAACAATCCTACAAGGCTCTCTATGGAAACAAATGAACTGAGTTTTCAGAACAACTTGAAATTTGGTAAGCTGCCAGACAAAAGTGATAAAATCGAACAAGAGATGCATGATTGCCAGTGGAAATTCTATACTGTCATCCAGGACTGAAAAGAAAGAAAAAAACTTTGTTTGTTTAACCCACAATTTCCTCCACAGCATTAGCATTGTCACAGACTGATGCAAAAGTATCAGAAAGGTTTAAATAGTTTTATAGTTTACATCATGTTTTATCTTCCTTTAGCTATACACAGATTAAAAATACTCTATGGATAATAGATAATGGATTCTATGGATAATAACTTTGAATATATTAAAGTATTAGAAGATTAACACCCAAATATTGAGTCTGCTTTTGGAAGCGAAGTGTGTTTGTATTTAGTCTGATATGTAATTGCTTTATTATAAATGCCTGCTCATTTTTTTCATAAAAAACAAATATTTTTCTTTTCCATAAAAGACAATTCTAATGTTTGCATTTCAATAAAATAGAATTTTTAAACTTCATAAATAGGTAGCAACTCGTTCTTAAAAACTGAATGGGAATTTTTATTATTATTAATTTAACTCTATGATTTACAGAAAGAATTTTTTATTCAACCATAAACAATTCAGTGGAATTAGTTATTCACTGGAGATTTGCTTTTTAACTGGTATTATGAGATATTTGTCCAGTGTTTAATTCTGCAGAAAGGTCACTTAAAGTTCATTTCAGAAAGAGGGGCTGTTATAAAATCCTTCAGAAGAGTTTTTGATAAATTCACAATTATTCCCAAAGGCAAAAATTCCACTATTTTTAGGTTATAAAGACTAAAAATATTCACTTAGAATTAATTTACCATTTCTATTGTTTCTTGGTAAATCTGGTTTTAATTTTAAAAGGTAGGACTGGTTGTCAGCATTTAGGAAGTGAACAGATCACAAAATTGCTCTTCCTTATTGAACGGCTATAGGACTGTTTTATAAGCAAGAACTCTGACGAAAACACGCAGGTTTTAGTTTGCTTTTCTCCTTTTTTTTTTTAACTTGAAAACTGACTTGAAGTGAAATCACACCTAAAATTCATAGTATTCTTGGAAGCATTCTGTTTTGGACACAGATGACTTCCAGAGAAATAATACTCCAGAAGTACAGATTATAACATTATAAAGAAATTATTTGCATGGTAAAGTTTAGAGTCACTGCAATTAAAGAATAAATCAACTGCACTTCTGATATGCTTAACGCAGAGGTGGTTCTGCAACAAAATTCTTCTATTCTTATTGCTAAAAAAAAATCAGTTTAGCACGGGGGTCTTAACTTTGTCTTCTATATTCATTATTATCCTTACCCTTTCCTACTCTTGCTCTTTTCTCCCTCTCCCAATACATTTTGGGTAAATTCTGGTTTTGGATTGATTGATTTTAGAATTTAGTTTGCTTTCCTCAGTGTGTCTCAACCATCTAGCAAATAGTATAGTGAACCCTACCAACGCATTTTGCCATGATTTTGCTTTTACATTATTTGGTCATATTCGCTGATACATTTGCTGGTGATTCTTTAAGTGACCATAAGACATTCAGTCACGACACAAGTGTTCACCCAAATCTTATCTGAATGAACTGTCTTGCTCTACACGTCAAGAAGAATTTATTTGGTTAGCACAATGAATGAAGAAAGAAATGGGAATATTCCTCTCTCTGGCCCATTGACTTTTTTCCCCTCTGACTGTGGATGGAATTCTGTAATTCAGAATCTCTGTGAAACAGGAATGTAGAATAATTAACTTATATTCTGTTTTAAATTTTAAAAAAATATTCAAGCAGCAGTAGTATACACACCCACATTTTTTTCTGTCAGATTTTCTTATTAAACTACTTTTATCAGCTAGCATCTCAGAATACAGTCCTTTACAAGGATATACACTTCCACTACAAAACAAGGCTCTAAGCAAGAGCACAAAGAGACTTTAAAAGGGTTGGGAATGAAGAAAATTATCTTTAAGCCATGTGATTAAAATATTTCTGTCCATCAGTAAAGGGAATTGATTGTCCATCAGTCAAGTTTAATTGATTTAAAAGTAATATATATTTTAAACAATACCAATTTTACCACTACATAATATTTTTTGGAAAGGTAAAAAAATAAAAATTTTCAATCAGATCTAAGAATTGTCTGTTTAAAGTGAAGTTGTACTTAATACTTTTGCCACACTAAACCTTAACAGTCTCAGATGGAGGTATGGCACAATCTTATTTAGGAAATTACAGACTGTTCTTGTTCAGTCTGCAAGTTCATAATGTTCTCCTTCAGAGCAATCTCATAATATTTACAATAAGAACAAGTAAGAGCAAATAAGAAAAAAACCACAGACTTATATTTATTTACCTACTTTGAGGCAAAACTAGCCAGCAAAATGTCTG
Organism: Parotia lawesii; assembly: GCA_003713295.1. NCBI lineage: Eukaryota > Metazoa > Chordata > Aves > Passeriformes > Paradisaeidae > Parotia > Parotia lawesii. Next base: position 660,681 of record RAHM01000284.1, on the reverse strand, counting down.
CCCATCATCATGTTCGGTTTACTTTTCATGACATTTGCTTCAGATAGATGTATTACAAACTGCTAAAAGCTCGATGCTTCCTTTCTGACGTTAAGACTTGTACCAGGAGCTTATCCTTTCCATGGTGTTCTGGTGCAACACAAACCAAAACTGAAAGAAATTTATCTCTTTCCTACTCAGCTCACAATACCCATTACTATGCCATCTGAGTGTGTAAAATTTTCAAGATATTTACCTTCACAAAACTTCTGAGACATACCGGATGGCGTGAATAAGCAAAGAAAAGGCTTAGTGGCTGTCTCACAAGCAATATGCAACTGGACAGTTATTTTCTCACATTCCATACAAGAACTTAAAAAATCTATATGAAGAAAGAGTTATAACATTTAACTTGGCTCCCTACAGAAATAAGACATAACTCTGTAACTATATATTTCTACAGTGTGTATGACTTATTATGTCTCTCCTTTTTCCTGTTGACCAACTTTTCCTTATGTTTCCGTATTTCAATTCAATTTTAAGAACAGGTGAGGTTGTAAAGATACTAAAGTTCATAAAAACTTTGAGATCACAATGGAAAGGGATTTTATTAATATTAGATGCCAGACAGACTTTCTTCTTATAAGGCACCAGAGAAATCACACAATCAACTGCAAATAATCCCAAACACTGGTAAATGCTTACAGCGGTATTCAAAATGCCTTTTATCTCTTAATTGAGTTTATATGAATTTAATTTTATACTGCCAAATGTAAATCCATGGAAAAATTTAAATCCATATCAGCTTATATATATTCAATTTTACACTGCAAAATGTAAATCCATAGAAAGGTGGCTTGTTAAATGCTGACATTTTCTCTTTCCTCTTCAAACAGAAACAAAATTAATTCATACAATATTTCACATGCAATTTACTTAATTTAAAAAACTCTAGGTATATGAAACAAAAATATTTTGCATTTTTAATTAAAAAAATCAAATTTTAATCAAAGTTTTAAATAAAAATTTTAGACATAAAAAATATTTTTAAAAACTAGATATATGAAATACAAACCCCTAGAAATACACCTTTTTCCCTAGAAATTCCACCTTTTCTTATTTCCTCTTCATTCATTACTCTCAAACCCATCTATTTATTACAGACAGGACCAAGCCACACTATGACTTTTATCTGCAAGCAAACATTTGCAGTCTTTGAAGGGTTGAAATCTTTAATCAGCTGCTGCCAAGCTCTTCCCCTTACAGAAATTCTTATTTGTATAAGTACAATGATTTTATAATATTCATGTCAGATCTGTTAGTTTTTCTTTTTTCAGTTATTCTACTTACAAATTTCAGGTTTTAATGTGAGGGAGAAATAAAACTTAAAAGAGTAGAAAGAAAACAGAATTTTTTTCTGCTACATTAGAGAACAGTATACGTGCACACGGGCATGCGTGCATATGGGCACACAGACGTGTAAAATCAGTGTGTGTGGCAACTGAAGAAATGTGCTGATGATATCTTAAACACTTGTGGGAAAAACCAAAGCGGGAGAGGCCTCTAGAAAGACCGAGAGCTTTCAAAAGTTTTGACTGACTATGAATAAGCTGTACAATTTGATCATTTCAAATTTCAAAGAGTCCTAAGTACCTTGACCTTTAACAGGAGAGTTCATGGTGAGCCTGTCAGGAAATAAAATTAAAAAAAAAAAACCAACACAAAACCTGAACAAAACAGAGATATACATGGGAGGTGGATAACTAACACTTATTCCCCAGTATTTTTTTTATAATTATCAATATTTAGTGCACTCTGCTGAAACTCACTCTAAAGTGGGTCAAAATTACTTTTCAGATGTTTTAGAATTTTAAGGTTGAAATAAAAATACTATGTTTTCTCCTTTTAAAAGTCGTAAATATTTACAGTCTGAAAGCTTATAAAAGCTCAAGTCAATTACACAATAGCATCAAGTTTACTTTCTTCCTTCTTGTATTTTTATTCAGGGTTGAGAAGGCACATTGTTACTACAGAAGATTAATCTTTTTCTTTAGACAAACGAACAAACAAGCAAACAAAGCCTTCAGTCAAGGAGATAAATACCCATTCTGGCAATATTATCAAAGGAATACATAATAAATAGCGAAAAAAGCATATCTTATATAAGTTATCTTACGGGACTGAGTGTCATATAAAGACACATTGTAATATAACTCACTGGCAATTATTTGCCACCTTAAGTCAATAAAGTACTATTATAATACTCATACTGTTGTCTAAAGTAACAGTTAGCTAAAAGTTGTTTAAATTTACATGGTAAAAGTACCCTAAAATTGGGAATGAGCCAAAATAATTTTCATAAAACCATCATTACATTTAACTGCTTGTACTTATTCAAAATGATGGGCCATTACTGTTATAATGCAGTACAATTTAATCATTTTAAGTTTATACACACTGAGAGAAGTTAAAAACTTGGTAACTCCACACAAATGACAAACATAGTGTTTTCCCCTGCTTCATCTAGAAAAATGTCTACATACTATTAACTATTTAAAGTTATTAATATATGTTATTTCAAGATCTACAAATGCAGATACCTACAATCAAGTTTCACACTTTATGAGATCTATGCCAGATTTTGACAAGACTTGATTAGCTGAGTGACAGAAATTAATAACTCTTACCACAAAATCAAGGGGTTCAAAAGAATTTCTATGCAGGAACTTGAAAGGGAAACATATTTTTGAGTATTAAAAAAAAGGTGTTTAAACAACATACTACACAATTAAAACATTTCTACTGGGCACAACACATTTAGGAGATTAAACAGAACTCAGTTCTATTAGATCTGCTTTTGTTTGGTGAGGGTCTAAATTTTACTAGGTATTTTTATTAAATGCTAACCATTAATTCAATTGCAGCCACTCAAATACATTACTTAATCTAACCAGATTAAGAAAAGCAAAAGAAAGGCCAACAGTACAAAATTAATTAGATTGTTCCCTCATAATATAATAAAAAAGCAAATATAAAGTACATGCAAAATATTTTTAGAAGCAATAATCCCCGAAAAATTTCCAATATTTGTATTACTTAAGCATTTATTGGCTGTTACCCTCTTATTGTATGATGAAATTAAAGAATTAATTCTGAGTACCTGTGTATCTTCTAATATTCATGGTTCTGTATATCAGTATGTCTAACAAGTATAGCGTGCCTGTGTTTATTGATGAGACATTCTACTTTCCACTACATACATCTCATTTCCTCTTGAAGTATGAAAACATCTAGGTTTAAATGTGAAATTTCCTTGCTCCCCCACAAATATAATGTTAGCTACTAAGTTATATAAAAACTTCTCTCAAAGGATTTTAGAAATGTGACTGACAAGCAAAGATACTGAAGCACAAGGCATAATGTGAACAAATGAAAAACAACAACAAAAGTCAACAGTAGTGTATTGTAACACTCCAGCTCTGTTCAGAAGTCTGTATCTCTGAATTCCAAAAACCTGATCCATGTTACTGCAGACACAGATAAAAGCACCACAAACTAAACTAACAGGGTGACTTAGAAGTGAATAAATGGACAAAATCCTGTACTATAAACACAGAAAGGAGATGATAAGAAAGGTAAATAGGTACAAAACTGGTAGTAAAAAAAAATCTGTAAATCTGACTTCAGTAATATGGGAGACTTTAGAAAAATAGTGAAAGGAAAGAATATTTTTAAAAATGGAGGTAAATCAAAAGCTAGATCAAATTGAACAAAGGTTACCTCATGTAGATCATGTCAAAGTAATCTGTGGTTTTCTGTGACAGGCAATTTTTAGATTTAAAAGCAGTGGCTGATTTTATCTATTGTTATATAGGAAATTGCTAGTCATTCATGAGTACATGGGAAAAGGAACTACATGCTGCAAAAAGACAGGAAAATGGTAATACGAGATACCAAGAAGGAAAGAATCAAACCACCCGTGACTTAATGATCACCAAATCAAAGAATTCCTTAATTTCATTAAGACCCTGAAATAAAAACTATAGATATGTTTATGAATTCATCTCCCTGTACAATCAGGTGTCATCAATACAGAGCACAATCAAGATATCAAAAGAAAGAACTAAATGATGGCAGTGTAACAGAGACAGAACGAAGTCTGGCATCAGAAAACACAAGGCCATGTACTAGACACAAGAAAACAAGAATTTCATCTTATTAGACAGACACGACTGAAGAGTACTAGTCAGTCATAAGATGACATAAAATTACCTACAAGTATGAGCAACTGTGAAAAAGCAAGTGGATGCTTAAAATTGATCACATTCAATTGCGGTCTCAACATGAAGAATTACAAATCCATGCCCCAGCCCCAAAGATATGGATATAAACAATTTGCTATAGGCCAGTGCAAGTGGGTAACATCTCATCCACAACCCTCAGTCATCTGGACAGACAAGAAAGAAAAAGAGAGCAGAAAATAAATCAAGATTTTATTCACTCTGGATTAAGAGACTTGCACAAAAGTAAAAAAGTTCCTTTTTCAAGGGTCATTTACACATTTTTCATTATACATTCACAAGGAAGAATACAGTAGTGGGACAGAAAACAACATGCAGTGTTACTGATTGCTAGTTCTCAGATGAATGATAGAGTTCTATTGAAGTAATGACACACTATAAAGCAGTAAAATACACTGATGAAGCCAAGTCTCGTCTTATAAAACAGACAAACCAAATTTTAAAAAATGGACCTTTTAATGAAGACCAACATCTTACACCTAAAGTTTATTTAAGTTTGCAACTTACTCCTGGAAGTAGAATACTGCAAAATTATGATGAGATCCTTCAAGGAGAAACAGAAATATAAGAAAGGAAAAGTATCTTTATTCCACTCTCTCACACTTCAGTAGAGCTGAAATACTGCATTAAAATAACATTGCAAAAGAATCATCATAAATACCACATTTTAAAAGTTGGTTTTAAAGAATTAATAAGGCCTTTGAGGTATAATTTAATTTTCAATTTACTTGCAAAATAAATCTTGCAGGGCAACAACTCTTTTTTCAACAAGAAAGATTAATTTGAAAAAAATTTGCCTTCATGGTTGTAAGACCAGCCTGCTTTGTTAGCGTAACTATCACACTTCTTATCATCATGTTAATTTTTTAGTAGAATGAAAAATTTGTATGAGATATCTACTGTTGTGCTTTCTCAAACTATAAATAAAAGGATCATTTTAAGCTGAAGATGGTATCTTAATCTCTTGGCAAACACAGAAATCTCAAAGATACAGTAGATAAAAAAACTACGAGTTCCTTTTTCCTGAAGAGTATGCATTGTTTGACAGAATTAATTCATTGTTTTCTCTTGGCTGTAGTTCCTCAAGTCTTTTTTCACCTTCTTCAATGAAAGCAGTCTTTGTGAGGTAAGGAAATCCCTTGGTGGACATTTCTATTTAGGACTGCCTTCTCACATTTCTATACACAGCTGTGAAAATCACAGCGAAGACAGAAAGTCTGTGCTGAGCTGCTTCTCTTATCTTGTTGGTCTGCTTAAAGAAATGTGATTCACCTTTGGAGAAAACAAATTGAATGATCTAATAACATACCACAGTGCCTAGAAAAACACTGTATTTCATTATTGCTTAATGAATTTACCTACAATCAAAATAAAACTCATCTTGTCGTTGCACAGAATGCTCCTGCTCTAATTACTAAAGTGTTATCTATCCATTTTCTCTTCAAGATAGTGCCTAATTATAATATCAAACCAAGAATTTCTTACTTAGATCAATAATTTATACTTATGGCAGAGGCAGGTGGAGAGGTGAGGGAAGCAGCTGTTTTTGAGGGGCTTGACTGAATACAGCACTATCAGAGACACACATATCTAGAGGAGGTCATGGTTGTTTATCTTGCCTTTTGACATAAACCAGTGTTTTCACTTTGTTCAATGGTGTTGCATAAAATAGTTAAAACTGCTACCAGTGAGAGAAAATGACATAGTAAAATGAAGTTTTCTGTTACTGGAAATGCATCCCTTCTTACAGATGTGAGCTCAACACACAGCAGCTGTGAAAGACGCACCTAAAAAAAAACCAGAAAATGTTTGTGTGGGATATTTGGCATTTGTATTTTTACTGTGAATGCGTATCAGAATTAACTCTGAAATTCACTCTGAAGAGTAACAATAGGTATTTTCCTGATCATCCTTAGGCAGAGTCTGCATTGATATCTGCAATTCAATTGCTTGTGTCCTGTGTTAAATTCACTAATCTGAATATAAAAACATAAACATCAATAGAAAAACCATGTTAAAACTGACCATAAAATAGAAGTCAAAGAGAACTCTGCAGCACATAAAAAAATGCAAATGCATGTTAGTCATTTCATTAAAAGAGATTTTAAAATCACGATTATAAAAATAACAACAAAAAACTCCACCAGTATGTAAAGTAATTCTTTACATATAGATTTGTGAGTACAGTTACAAGCGCTATCTTGCCACCCTAAAGAATCGATTGATATTATGTATAAAAATATTATGAAGTTTAAGTCCTGCCAATTAAATGATGAAAAGTTCTTTCTTAGTGATTTCCTGGTTTTGTGGTTTTCTTTTCCCCAGATTTTGAGTTACCTAACAATACAATCAACATTACCTGAAGTTTCTCAACAATACAACCAATTCTCAAATCAAAACCAAAAAATAGCTAAGATGCATAATCATTGTGAAATTCAAAATAAGAGAAAAATCAGACTCCTTATCAGGTGTGGATGCCAGCTAGGTCCCCACTGAAATCTTTCCTCAGACAAGGACTGAGAGCCCAGAATGGGACTCAGACTTAAAATCCTTCAGAGCCACATGCAGAGATTTCATGCCTTCACTGAGGTAACTCATTAAGCGGTTTTATTCTCTTCCACAATTAGAAAGATTAATTCTTTAAAAAATCATTGGAAAGCCTTCATTTTGTGCAGCTGTTTGGATACTGGAGTTACACAGAAGGTGTACAATATCAAAATAGCATAAAAGCTATACGAGGTAGCAACACTGTACATGCAGTGCCGACATGCACAACCAACTGTTGTGAGTAAACTATTTGCTAACACATAGAAGAGGATGTGTTACAGATGGGCTATCAGCAGAACACAGTTTTAGTGACTATTAGGCTCTTCTTTTTTAAGAGTTGTTGCTTCAAATATTCAAATATATGCACAACTTCCAAGCTCAAAGGATCCGTCTACTCGTATCCGTATGAAAACTGCACATTTCTCACTAATAGTAAGAAACAGTAATGAGCAGAGTAGCCAAGGCCTGTCTTGGCAGCCAAATCACATGTCAGAAATAGAGATAATTCCAACTCTTGGAAAACTTGCCAGGGAAGAAAATTGGGTCATGGTAAAATGAAACAATTAAGCATCTGAATTTCTGATGCCTTCAAAAGGGAATTGAGGGAGTTTACAAAATAAGAGTGTCCCTGACAGTCTGGTTCCACAAACCTTTGTTTTGACTGATCATGTAACATTATTTAATACTACAGCAAACTTCTGAATTGCAAAAAAACCTAAAACTGAGTCAATTTTAAAATAACCAACACACATACACACGCACAAAAAATATTTCCTGCATAAAAGTGTAAATATTTCTAAGTACATTAATGAATTTTCAAGTCCTAAAAAAAATCTGGGCCAGGCATCATTCTCCAATCTTAATAGTGTTTGAAAACATAGTAGAGTAAGACACGAGCATCTGTGTTTTGCCCATGTCCACATTCAACACCTTCAAACATAGCTATAGTAAGTTGGGTACAAATTCTATTTCAACATTTGAGCCACAAAATCAGACTTCTCAACTACAATAAAAAAAGCAGTTATCTACAAAGCTACACAAGTACAAAAGTTGAAACGGGAAATTCAAATTCTAACTGGTCATCAGCGGTAAATTTGTGAGAAATAATTTTGCATAGAGGGCAATAAGGCCTCAGAGAGGATTAAACAGTCTAGGAGCAAGGTTGCCAGATACATGACTCCCTATTGTCTTGTAGCAATCCTGGAATACAAGCAAGGTGTCTGGGTCCACATTTGGGTAGCAGAACCAGGAGAAGGTGTGGAATCAAGGGTGGGCTGAGGTGCACCTTGTGACCACACACAGGGCTGGTACTGGGACAAGTGGTTAGAAGGCATCTGCTCAAGAGGCATCTATGCAACTTGTTTTAAAACCACTTACTGAAGTGGGATTCTGCTCACTGTGCTGTTCATTAATTATATTTTTATACATATATTTAAGCACAAACATGTGTTTTAATTGCCTTGATGGATACAATAAAAATTCTCCAATGGTAGTTTAAGCAGAAGACCACTTACTATTTTACAAAACGTTTTGTTTTCTTCTGAGTCGTGCAAAGTTAGGCTTTGAAAATAAAATTTGTTTAGTCTGAAGGAATAACGCAATTCTTCTTTCATAAAAACTTTATGTTCTAATACAGATAATATTGATCTGGCATGGGATTTCTTCTCTCAGTGATGATAGATTAATTGCTGGAAAAATGACAATGAATTATTTGATTAGAAGAAATTTAAGTGGATCAAGATGCTGTCTGTCAAATATTTTTAGCTAGATATTAAAAGATACTATAAAATAGACCACTATTTATACTCCAAGAAGGCAACACACTGTTTCCTACCCACTGCTATTTACCAACTATTTACCTGGTTATGTTTTATGAAAAATTACAGTTTAAGAAATATCCAATATTTTACAATCTTCTAGTCTCAAAAAAGATTTTGTACCAAACAATACCTGATTTTCTGACTGAAATTATCCATTACTGCAAAAGTGGTTCTAACATATTTTTAGCAGCGTGGTTCCAAAGTCAGAGGCACACCGTCTTCATCACCACTTTCTCCTACACACAGCTCTTTACTGGCAAGTGGCAGGGTAGGAAGGATGACAGACACATTTAAAAATTCTCAAGAGTATGGGTCTTCCAGATTTAAGATTAAATTTATTACATTTATCCATTGTGAATTACTGAGAAAAAGACAATGTCCAGGCTGGGATGCTGTTTTCCAAATGTACCTTTACATTAACTAAAGCCACAAAAATAATATAAATTATTAAATATCTATGAAATCAGTAAATGATAAAACCTGAACAACAATTCAGGTGTGAAAGACTAATCTCTCATGAAAAAGAAATCTGTTGAGAAGGGATTAAAGCATTCAAAAAATACAGATATATAACTATAGAAGCTAACATGTAAATATGAACATCATATTCATCGTACTGGTAGATTTTTTAATAATACCTTTGAATCTGTAATATTCAACTATGTACAACCACGCACTGAAACTTGACATAATTTAATTCCACTCAGCATACGTTTTCAACACCTGCGGCATTATCTTAGAAACACTTCCACGGAGACATCACAAAAATATATTAGAAACATCAAAACAGAGACTACTCTCTTCACTACCTCCATCACACACATGCACTTTACTAGGCATGAGAGTCAGATCAGAGGATTCTCTGTTAGAATTTCTCAATCTGTCCTTGTGTAGAATATCCACAGAGAATATACTACCACCCTTCCCAAGAAGCAGAATATTGTCAAATTTCTATGTAGTCACTGCTGAGACACAAGAAGAAAAGACTTATTTGCCATGGTAGATTCCCCACCTCCACCCACCCCCCCACCCTGCCCCAATATGACACAAGATGGTGAAAAAAAGCTTGTTTTCTACTGCAGTTTCCTGTGTATAAAAGAGATAAAGTTCAGCATAACTGTGAATCCATCACTCACCCATCACTCTAAATTAGGGGCAGTCTGACTGGATATCTACCACTTCTGGGCTACAAAGAGCAAACTAGCAAAGAGATGTAGACAATTTGCAAAGGGTTCAAAAATAACAACACTTCATTGCAGACAGCACAAAAATGTACATATGGGTACTTGCACATCAACCTTCCTTTTCTCCAGTCTCTACCTCTTAAATTCTTTATTTTCCCATCCACGGAGAATGAATCAGAACACAGTAAAGCACAGCTATACAGCATAAGTATGATTTATGAGATAATGACTGTTCACAAAAATCAAAACAAGTTGAGTAGAGATGGGGGTTTTTGAGCCCTTGGGAAAGAAAAACAAGAAAGAAGTCGTCATACCCGAAACACAATAACAGTATACAAGGAGTAGATGCTACAAAGTGATGTTCCATAAAAGAAACTTACACATTTCCTATCATAACTGAAAGGATTCTTCAGGAAAATGCTACAGCTACCTTTAATTTTATCTGTCATCTGTGTCTAGGACATCACAGAGTTTTATACTCAATTATTGTTATATACACGGCAAATTTCACCCAGATATAAAAGAACATTGATAGTCTCTTAAAGTAACAGTTGGTCTATCAAAACTTAACAAAGGTTTGGTAGCTGACTGATACATCACTGAATTCCTCCTGTATTTTATTTTACTTGAAGTCCAAATAATATTTTTACAGAACTGTGCCCTGAGAAAAACCCTATCATAGTCTTCTCTTGTGCGAGACTAACCACTGTTATCTAGATCTTCCAAAAGTACATTACGAAATGAGACCACAAAGTCCCATGGTTCTGTTTCTCCTGTTTTGCAGGGAAAGAAACATATTCAGTGACATACATATACGTTTACAAATATGTTTTATGCAAGAGCAAGTATGTTAGGAGTAAAATTATGGGTTAGTATTTGCAAACAAGTTTTATGATAATCCCTCTTTTCTCCAAGAGGTTGGTTCATTCAGTCTTAATTACTGGAGGATATGTCTACTCTCTCGCAAAGTAGTCTCTGAAAAAGACTTTGCCTGAGGACAAAAATGTAATCTCTGAAGGGTATGGTGAAGCTCCAGAGCCTGCTGGCATGGTGCAACTGAAAAACAGCCCTAAAAATTTCACACTCAGGCTGATAAAACTAAGAGTTTACTGCAAAATACTTTATCAATTGGAGGGCAGAGCTCAGCAAACGCCAGTGTGCTCCACTGCATCCAGATAGTCCTGAAAGAATTTAGTTTTAAGGGCTATTTCACCCTTGAAAATTAAAATCAATCATCTTGATAGTTTTTTTTTAAAAAGTTACCGCTGGCTCAGAAGAACAGCAGTAGTTTTTTGCTACAGGCATAGAAATTCCCCAACCACAGGAACCAGCTAAAATTCAAAAGGTCTTTTTCTTCTCATATTTATTTTTTTGTCAAGTGGGACAAATGAGTAATTCTTGTTTGTTATACAGTTGTGTATCTGAGTCCTCCAAACGACGCATAATGAAAGGACTAGTACTTAGGAAGGAAATAAAGAGACCAGTTATATTCAAACTATGCAGCATATCACTGTTGAATGAATATTCAGCTCATTCTTTCTAAAGCTTTTATTCAGTATTTATTTAGGCAAAGCTCCCATTGATTTCGCTACGAGCTTTAGTTATAAAGAATAAAGACAACGAGATTCAGTGCTATTTTTAATTAAAACAAAAACAAACAAACACTCCCCCCCCCCCAAAAAAAACCCCAATAGTTACTAAAGATTGCTTATTCTTCTAAAAAAAGAAGAGTATGTAAATCTCACCATGATTAAAAAACTATTGCAAACTAGACTGCTGCATGGCAGATAGGCATCCTGTCATCAATTGGAAATTACAGTGAGAGCCACAGTTTGCTGGCTTGAAGCATAAAAAGGCTTCCTAATCTGAGTAACAGTCAGTCTATAGTCATCGCTAGATGCTGGATAGTAGAAAGGCTTTAAGTAACCATGAAAGTACCAGGATACTTGTATTTGTTTTATTACTGTTTTATGAAAAGAAATGCTGTAGGGTTCTGGTATTTTTTTTTTTTTTATAATAGAGTCTTTCACTCTATGCTTTCTTTAGAAGAAAAAAAAACCAAACTACAGGTTTTCACAAGACTGGGGTTAAAATGGAGCTTTAATCATGGTTTATCAAAGGGGTGGAAAGATCAGACTGTCTCAGGTGGATAGAACAGTCAGTTTCAGCTTATTTAATTTAATGAGATTTCACTTCACCAGAACACTGTGTATGGTCAAAATATCTCTATTTCACACTTTCAGGAATGAAAGACAGTCTCACTGGTAGGATATTTCCAGCTCCTCCTTAGTCCCTATATTTTCCCTAGGACTAGCTTTAACCCCTGGGAAATCAAGTAGAACCTGTGTTACCAAACACAGAAAAGAGAGACTCAGGGAGTCTTAACAGCAAATATGAATGAGACACCAGGTATAGCTGGTGATTACTGTACAAGATAATCAATACAGCTTGGTATACTTTTTTCTAACACTTATTTACTGTAGGATATTTTGATGGAACTGGAACCCATCTCATCTAGTGTAGATGCCTACAAAGTGTACAGGTGATTTAGTTACTTAGACTCAGTCATAATCGGCAGTGAGACAAATGGCACTTTTATACTGCAAATTGCCTTTGCATGTGATTTCTTCCTTCCATCTTTGTCATGACTTCTTCACATAAGATACAACTTTTCTTTCATATGGCTAAAAGGGACTTAGCTAGCTCAGATGCAAATATCCAAGTTTCAGATTTTTAATTTCAGCCAGATAAATCCCAATTTTCCTGTCTCTCGAGAAGCCAGAAGAAAAGTATCTTAAAAGTAAGACATATTTGCAAATAAATGAAACAATGAAAATGTCCCTTCTCCTGCTCTATAATTTTATTTCTAATTCCAAATGTCTTTCAGCTTCAAATTGGTATTTTCTTGTTAGTACTCCATAGCAGTAAACATCTTCTGACCTCTACCATAATTAGTAATCCTGAAGAAAACTACTTTACCCCTCCCCTCAAAATTTTCAGATAATTATAGAATATCCATGTGAGCACATCCAGTCTAATATAACTCGGGATACAGCAGAATGTTGCAGGTGAATTAAACCAGTGTTTCGGGCTCTCTGTATGCAACTCGGATTGTCTAGAGCATCACTTTTATAGTGCATGTTCCCCTCAAAAAGTTTTATTCTTGTTGTCTTGTTCAAAACCTCTGCTCCAGGCCTTCTTTAATAACAACATATTCTATTTTCTCTCCTGGTGAGGTTTTTTAGGTTATACGGCATCTGAGTAATAATATTTTTTGTACTCTGTTTAACCACATATTTTATGAGACTTTTCTTTTGTTCTTTAGAGTTTTCATTAAAGGTATTCTTTCTCAATAACTGAACAGGTGAAGCAAATACAGATGGGGGTTTCTTGTAGCAAGTATTAAACACAATCAGAAAAAAAAATTATAAAATCTTATTTTTAGAAACAACTAAGGTTTTGAAAAACACTTTCTACTTAGATTTAGGAGTGGACAGAGAAACACTTGAAAAAGTGCAAGATCTTCTTCACCTATTGGCTGAAAAAAGAATGATATTAAGTAATAAAAATAAATTCAATTATTCCAACATGCTGTTTCTAATCTACTTTTCCCTCAAGACCCTAAAATATGTAAATATTTTAATTGCTAAAATAATTTTATAGAAATAAACAGGCACTCTAACAGCAAGGAACAAGCAATAACTTATTCTTGAGCACAACTACATAACAATATCTACTTAATAAAAAGTTATTAGACCCGCTACCCAGCTGGATAGATTTTCTAGCCATATATTTTCTGTATCCTTTGAGATTTAAAACCCTAGAGGCAGTTTTCTTTGCTTGTTTATTGAGTACGATACTTAAATAATAATTCTGTTGTTCCTAATTTTAATCTACTTAAAATGAAGTTTCCAGGATTTCAATCACTTTTCAAATTATTACACTGAAAATGCTCATTAAGTACATTACAGACAGTATAGTTTTTACCTCCAAGTCCACACAATGTTTTGTTTACTAAAAAATAGTGTACCAGTTTGTAGTTAACACTTAAAAACTTTCTTCTGAAAAGCAAAATAATTGGATACCAACCCTCCACTTTGTTTTACAGATTTAACTCAAATTTACTGGCCTAGACTTCAATTGGTAACAGATGACCTACAGAGTATTCTATATTCTACAGAGTATAACATTAGTCTGTAATAGTATACTCGCACATATATAAAACATAAACACATGACATATAAGTAAGAATGATAAAATACATAGATATAAAACATTGCAGAGGTAAAATTTCAGTAAACCACAGTTGGTTAAACCCTAACACTAAAGCTGCATCATTTTTACAAACAAATAGAGCAAAACATTTTCATCTTGACAGCATGCTGTTTCTCCTATATGTTTTATGTTATTTCTCAAATTTAGAAAGACAGCTCTTGTTTTAATGATATTTATTTAATATATACCAGTATATTGAGAAAGACATCTCTTCTTCAATTTTTAATCTAGAAGTCATACATAGGCCCTGACTGCCAAAACAAGTTATAAGTTACAAAGAAATTTTATATTCAAGAACTACCAGATCAATTTACCAAAACAATTAACAGTGCAAAATACAAGCAATTGTACAGAAACTTATCATAATCAATGTTATCACTATTGTTTTGGCTTTTCCATCCCTCTTCATAAAACAACTGAAAGCTCAGAGCGAAAAGCAAATTTTAACTTTTCACTGCAGAAACATCTTAAATAAAGATAATGTATGCTTCTGGAGTCAGTGACAGACACAGACATGATTATTTTAGTACTTGTTATTTCTTTACCGTTTTTAAAAAATTGCCTGGAGTGTTCTTTGAAGAAAAGCCCTTTGAATTAGTGATGGCACTCACAGCTCCTACCTCTGTTATCACCTTGTTAGTTGAGAGCAACTAACATTAAACATTAGAAGTACTGAGCAGTTCAATCCTGTGTGATACAGCACACTAAACTCTCAGATCTACAAGCAGCACCAATGCACAGGTTTATTTGGGGGGGAAAGAAAAGAAATATTTGAAAGATTTAATGTTTCTTGACTATTCAATTGTACTTTGATTTGCTGCTTTGGAGTGCGGAGTTAGCAGGATTGAGAAGGCATAGGGGGGTGTATTTGGCCTTTTTTTTCTCATCGAAGCTTGTTAGAAGGTGAGATTGTTGAAGTTCTTTCAGAAGATGAATCAGTAGACAGAATACTGGCAAATATATGAGATATTGTGCTAGTTTTGGCTGGGGTAGAGTTAATTTCCTTCACTGTGTCAAGTATGGGGCTGTGTTTCGGATTTGTGCTGAACACAGGGTTGATAATACAGAGATGTTTTTGTTGTTGCTGAGCAAGGCTTGGACAGAGCCAAGGCCTTTTCTGCTTTTTGCACTGTCACGCTGGTGAGGAGACTGGGGGTGCATGGGAGGCTGGGAGGAGACACAATCAGGACAGATGACCCAAACTGACCAAAGGGATAATCCAGACGGTATGGGATCATGCTCAGCACATAAATAAACTGGGTGAAGGTGGAGGAAGCGGGGGGGGCGGAGTTTGGAGTGATGGCATTTGTCT
Organism: Parotia lawesii; assembly: GCA_003713295.1. Classification (NCBI taxonomy): domain Eukaryota; kingdom Metazoa; phylum Chordata; class Aves; order Passeriformes; family Paradisaeidae; genus Parotia; species Parotia lawesii. The sequence continues at coordinate 645,263 of RAHM01000284.1, read as the reverse complement.
TCCCAAGTCACTGTTACGTGTGATGGGGCCCTGCTCTCCTGGAGATGGCTGAACACCTGCCCACCCACAGGAAGTGGTGAAAGCATTCCTTGTTTTACTTTGCCTGTGTATGTGACTTTTGCTTTTTCTATGCACAGAACTACAGAATTACGGAACATTCTGAGTTGGAAGAGACCTACAAGGACCATCAAGTTCAACTCTTCTCAATCCATAAGTTTTTTGTCTTTTACCCTTCCTCATCTTTACCTGCTGGTGGGGGAATCACAGAGTGGCTGTGTTGGGCTTGGGTGCTGGCTGGGGTTAAAACACCACAGTGCTACAAATATAAGACAAACTATTTGTTTGTGGATTTTTTTCTAATGCACCAGAGAAATGTCCAGAAAGAATATTAAACTTGAGCTTCGTACCTCATACACAATGACAGAAGCATATATTATTTTGTGAGACTTTGGCAAACCATCTTACACAAAAGTTGTCTTTCTTGTGGACGAATATAGATGCACACTTACGTCCTTTTATGTAAGAAAGAAAGCAAGCAGAATGGCCATGACTGAATATTTATGAAGACAAGAAGAAGTTAATGCTTCCTTTGGAACTTCTGACTGACATTTAATCAAAATACAGTATATCCCAACCTACACAGCAAATGTTATTACTACTACTTATGACATAATAACATATAACCTAGTGCATTTTCTTCTTTTGGTTGATTCTATCATACTTTGAGAATGTCATTACTTGTCTCTCACTTTCCTCCAATCATGACTCCTCCAATCATGACGAAGCTTGCTCCATCCATCCTGCTGACTGGGCTCAGGGACAAGTGTATTCACGGGAATTTTAAAGCCTAGAGCAATGGGATGTGAATTGTTTATTATACTCAGTGTACTCAATCCAAGGCTTTTCTGTGAATTTTAAGCCTTTAAAGTCTGAAAAAAAAAATTGATAGATTTTTCTTCTGATATTAGTTTAGATTTGATGTTGATACAAGTTTTTGATGTTACTGTACAAACAACATGCCAAATATACCAGAGATGTCTGTAATGTTTTATTCATGCAAATAATTGCCCAGAGATGGCCTGATCTCTGATGAGGTCTCTGTTGCTCCCTCATAGAAGTAATAGATTATAATAAACAGAAAATAAATATTAATGAGGCTAAAAGAAAATTAAGGCAGTGACTACTTTCTCCTCCCCTCTAGTTCACATCAACCACAAACTAACATTAAAAGAAATATATTTTAAATTAAATTGGTTTTGATAAACAGCACTTCAGTATATTTTCAATGTGATTCCATAACATTGTCAGTTATTCTATGGAACTGTTTGGTACCAATGATTAACATCACAATGATATTAAGTTCAAAATTAATATACAATGTTTTCCTTGTAGCAAGTAATCCCTTCCCTGGGGATAATACTTGTACAATGACTTGCATCTGATGGTATAATCAAGCTATATGTTCACTTCGTCCTCTATTTGAAAACTTCAGCTTCATTAATAGTCATTTTCTGTCAGCTTTAGAGAAGTTCTCTAATCTAGCGTTAACAAGAAATTCCTGTTATATAAAATAAAATCAACAGCAATCATAGTATTAGTAGTAGTGATAATAATAATAATAATAATATTTATGCATTTGTAGAAATTGTAATCATCATAGTACTTATATGAAAATCTGAATTCATAAAAGCTTCCATAAAACTGAGGAGTTTTAACATGGAGAAGTAGGTATACAGAAGTGAGAATTTGCATGGAAACTCCCCAATTCCTGTTTATTTCCATTCACTGTAAAAATTACCCTTAATAATTTTTAGTCACAGCTGACTTGATGTGTATAGAGGGTTTAATTATGTTTTCTGCAACACTTCAGTTTTAGAGCGTTTAAAAAAAAAACAAACACTGCACCTATTGGAGTACCAATTTCTGGCAGGTTCTCAAGGGATGATTTAGAAACTTGCTGATTTACAACAGTAGAGACAGTTACCAATAAAATAAAAACGTCTCATAGCTCCAGTGGAAAAAACTACAGCAGTACTTGTTTTAATCTTTCATTTAAAACTCACACTTGACCTTATACAATTACTTACTAAGTCTGTGCACTTCAAACTTCTTTCAGCCACATTGGAAGTGCAATTCTTTGGGAGAAAGAAAGCATAGGAAAGCTCTAAGCAGCACCACTACAGAAATTTTAAAATATTTGAATTTTCAGCACCAATTATTACTTCTCTTGGTTGGAAGTGTCAGTGTTAATTTTCAGGGGGAAACAAAAAAACCACAAAAATAAGACCCTAGAAATAAAATTTTATATTTTAGATGACAAGGTCTGTCAGCTCCAGACAACCTAAGAATTTCAAAATCATTTTACTCAGAAGAGGAATATTGTGATTTCTTTAAGACAGAAATAATTTTGAACACATCAATTTTTGATCCAAGAAATTTTCTTTGGACAACTGACTCAGCAATATTACCAATGACACTTCAAGATGAACTTTAAAGGTCTTTACTTTTGTCTTTTCTTACTGGCCGCTGGCCTTAAGGACAAAGCAAAACTTAGGTATGCAGGATCCATTACTACAGAAAGAACCATAAAATTAAAACAAGAAAAATACATCAATACAGAAGAAAAATTAAAAACCCATCCTATTCTCTTTGATGATTGGCAGCCAACTGGAAAATCCAGCCATCAAAATTCGTTCAAGAAAACCAAACTTTACCTAGTTTTGTAAATGTGTTTAAATGCATTAATGCCAACAGTATAAGCACCTACTGAAAACGATTTGAATTCCTGGTTAACATCACAAGAAGAAAGGAGTAAAGTAAGTTAAAGCAGGTAAATGAAGGCTCCTGCACAGATCTATCATAATTAGTAATCATGAAAAACCTTTTCTCCTAAGGTGATTTTATGAATTGCAACACACTAACAAAAGTCATACCATAATACTTCAGATGTAAACTGTCACTTCTAAAATAAACTAACTTTCCTACAGAAATTTTCACTCACAAAACAATTTATAAAGGCATTTTTTTTCCAGATTACATATTGAAAATGAACAATATGCGTTAGGCTGGCCAAGTTCTCTCTACAGGTTATTGTTTATTGCTAAATTTAAATAATTTAATTTATTCTTCCCACAATAAGTTTCTTTGCCTGTAACATGGACAGAGTTCTTGCATTTTCAATTCAGATGAGTGTTTCCACATAGCAGTTAGGACTTATTCCTAAATAAAAATATTTTACATTTATAAATAGTAGCACATATGTGAAAAAATCTGTTCATGCAATTCAATCATTTGACACTGTAATCTATTTTGCCCTGTGTTTGAGATGTATCTGAGAAAGCCAGTAGTAAATGTATTTCATACTTGATTTGTTTTATCCTTCAGAATCCTGTATTGGAAAGAAGCTTGAGCCTCTTCCTGAAACCTTGCTTCCTAAATTGTAAGAGTGACCTCTAGTGCTTTACTGCTTTGCTATGTGATGCAAGTCTTTTTGCAATGGTTTTAATATGCCTCCCTGTAAGCAACTGATTTAGTTTTGTGCATAGTGCCAAATGCTATTAATGTGCAATTCAATTATCATGGTCTTGTGAAAATGGATGTATTCATAAACTGTACAATGCAGAATGATGAAGAGAATTAAAGCTGTGACTGGATTGCAGCAGGGTGTTTAACAAGAGGAACTTAGTATTCATATTTAGGGCTACACTATGCACTTAAGTATCAAATGAGATATCATTACTGAATGACAGCACAAGATCATTTTGGTGCTGCAATGTGAATGCCTGGCTCATGAGAGCATGTTTAGTTTACAAAGCATCCATATGCAAAACCCAAGGCTATAGATCCATTGAGCACTTCAAACTTATTTGCCATTGCTTAAATATTTCCAGGGAGCTGTCCCCTGCCACTGGGCTATAAGCTTATTCCTGAACATTCCTTCTTGCTTTGGCATGCACTTTCTTCCCATGGAAGCATTACTTCTGCCCTTCCCATTCCTGTGATGCACAACCAGTGCCTTAACAGGAAGGGGAGAAAATATGTTCAGTTCAGGTTATGAGCATCTGGCATTTAGGCTACTGCACTACCACAGAACACAAAATGAAATCCTTCAGCTTGCTGAAGCTGAATCGAATGGAACAAGAATAACTCCATTCTATTATTGAATTATAAGAGCCCTGAAAATTAGTTTCTTAATAAGTTTTTTTATTTTTTAATTTAAAGATTATTAACCTAACTCAACTCTGAAAACAGATTTTCAAATACACATATATATGTGTGTGTATGTGTATATATCTATCTCTCTCTATATATATGATTTGCCTCCTAGAGATCAGATTGTCTTTAAAACCGTAATCATAGTCTTTATTTTGTGATACCACCCTACTAGCTAACTCATTTTTTTAAAAAAAACTTTCTATTGGAACTGTTAGCATTCTCTTCTGTAGTCACGCATGAACAATACTCCCTAAGCAATCAATGAAGAGACCTTAAAGTCTTGCTATCCACATTTTTCTTGTTACATTTCTACTGCTTTTGAACTGCACTGTGAATGTCATTAAAGTTGAGTGCCAGCTTAATCCAGGATATGCAGATACTAGCTTTCAAAATTTTCAAATGCTAAAACACACTACACAATAGAAACATTGCACAATAGAAGTCTGCCAGTAATTTCCATGCAAGACACAATTCCTTGGAAAATGCTGCACTTAAAAGGAGAAAACAAAAATGAAAATACGGCTGAACATGCATCCCTTAGCAAAACGCTGCTTTCAGATACTCTTATACAGTAAGCTTTATAAACAACATTCTGTACATAGACTCGTGACAAAAATCTATAGAAGGATTTTAGAACATTTTCAGACTACCAGCTTGCTGTCACGATTTTAAAGCATAAATGTTTGTCTCAAAAATTATATTTATTCTAAATGCAAATAGAATATCCCAGAAGTTTTCAACACACTCTGGATTGAGTTTTAAATCATATGCAATACTTACATTTATTCCCCACCACTGCCATGTGCCGGTGATGAACAGACAGGAGAAAGAGCAGCTTCAAGAAGATTTCAGTGACAGAATCCATGTTCACGTTCATTGAGGCACCCAAAAGAACCAGAGTATTCGGAAACAGCTGCTCTGTACTTCAGTTCTGCTCCTGCCTCTTCCCACTGCCTCTCTCTGCCTCTTCTCGCAGTGCTTCCCAGGGGCCAGACACCTCAGCCAAATGCGCTCCGCATCTCCTGGCACACGCACGCACACCTCCGGATCTGCTTCTCCCTCTCGCAGCAGCAATCCCTGAAGAGCAGGAGCGAGAATCTCCCCCCCCCGCGCCGCCACAGAAGCACTCAAGGCAGCGCTGCCCGGCTCCCTCCGCACCTGCTCCCCGGCAGCGCGGCGCTGGACACCCCTGGCGGCGGCAGGTGGGAGCCGCGGGCCCCGCCGGGCACAGACAATGGGCGGCGCGGCCGGCCCAACGCGGGAGCGAGCGCCGCCGGCCGCGCTCTGCCCTGCGCTGCGCTGCCCTGCCCTGCGCTGCGCTGCTCTGCGCTGCGCTGCCCTGCGCTGCCCTGCCCTGCCCGCGCCTCCTGCGCCTGGCGCCGGCACCGCCGGCTCTGCCTGCTGCCCAGCCTTTCACAGCGTGGTAATTCTTTTTCCTTTTTTAAATTTTTTTTTTATTTTTTTTTTTTTCACTTTCAGCTGCAAAAGCGTGGCAAGTTCTTCTCTCTTGAAGGAAAACGTTTTGCCTGTAGTAGAGAACCTAAGCCGGCGAGTAAAATGAGCAGCCTGCCTTTACTTGAGAAGTGAGTGCTGAACTGAATGATTGACTGCCCCTCAGAAAAAGGCACTACCACTCTCCCTGGAGGGCTTTATCGCTATTAATACTGGCATTAAAGAATTATATTCTCTACTCCTGAGGGTAAACTCCTAAACAGAATATGATTGCACCTGGCTTTCCCAAAATACTTTAGCCCCCAAATACCACATAGAGCATTTTGCTTTCTATACTTTCACAAAGGGCAAGCTCTGTTTAAACTGTCCTATTGCTTGTGCTTGGTAAACAGCTTCATTTGGGAAAGAGCTTCAGAGGAATTTTAACTCATTATATTTAAACTATATGCTAAAAGTGTGTGGTTTTGGTTTGGGTTTTGTTTGGGTTTTTTGTTTGTTGGTTTGTAGGTTTTTTTTGCAAAACAGGCTGAATTACTGTTCATGCTAACTCTAGAGACATTTCTCAAGTGTGAGAAATTTAACTGCCTATTAGCAAACTCATGACATTAGTGAGGGTAAAAGCTGCGTTAAAGCACCACATCGATGGCCCCACCACTGCCGCTTCTGCAGTACTTATGCTGTATGAACTGATTTTATGTTTTGGCAGAAATTACTATGACAGGACACAACAAAATGATGTGCCTTGTGACTGTGAGGTGTATAAAAAGCAGACTTGGCATTTGTATATTCAGCCCAGTGGTCCTAACTTTGTCTTGCTACTTCATGTGATCTAGCAGCTGCTATATACCAAAGGGATCTTCCATCCAAAGTGATACTGGTGTCTGTGGGTTAGACACGAGGTAGAATGTTGCTGACTGTCCCTCTTGCATGTTGCAGAGACTATAGAATTTTCTGCAAATTGCCATGTAGAACTGTTTGGTGTCAAGAATAACTGGGGGATAGAGATGAAAAGTGAATTAAGCTCCCGAAGCTTCTGAACTTTTGTTGCTTATTTAAATCAACTTCTTCAGCTCTGAAAGGATGCTCTTATTCATCTACAGAAGTAAGAGTAAAATGTGTTCTGTTTTATGCTACCAAAGCCAGACTATGTTAGGTGTTACAAATATGTATTTCAGCTCAGCCAAAACAACTAAAAATAAAAAAAAAATGAAAGGCGATTAATGCAGGTTTTTGTTACATTTTTTTAAAAATAGCAAATCAGCATGATTAAGAAAAAAAGGCCTATTTCTAAATTGCTATATTGAGTAGAAAGCTTCAAGTGAAGTTAATAATCTGTTATGCAGCTGGTCTTCCACTTCTCTATGTCAACTTCTATTTGAATGAAAATGCATGGAGAAACTGTATTAAATATTATGTGAATCATAACCTGCCTTCTAGCTCTCCTATATCATCCTTTAAATTCTAAATTCTGTTTCCCGAGTTTAGTACAACTATAGAGTCACTTGTCCAGAAGCTGGATTTCTTTGCTATATAGTTCCTTGAGTTAATATTGACCTTCTAACTAAATTAATATGAGCATAAAAATGTTCCATGTGCTGCATCCCATCTCTAAAGAATATCCCATGAGATGGTCCTTGACTCTGCAGCTAGACAAAATTTCATGCTTAAAAATAGGACAAATATCACATAAAATCTTGGCAAGGACTTTCAACGTAATGATGTTCTTTAGGATTAGCGCTAAGTTCCCCAGGGCTTTGAATCAGGAAGAATTATTATTCTGGTAATGTAATGCAAATTCAGTAAAAAGGCCAATGCCATTGTGGGTAAATATTTGTCTTATGAAATAGCTTAGAGTCACCAAAAAGGAACATCTAACAGACAAAGGTCATAGGATTTTGCACCTTTTTTTTTTTTTGACTGAATTGCATGCAAATATACACATGGGTATAATGTACTTTCATAATTATGGAAAAGCCAGTCTTAGAATAAAATCATATGCCAAAATATGTACATATGTTTCTGTTTGGACAGAAAGAATTACATAAGTCTATACAGTATGTATCTGGAATATCAAGATAATCATCTCTTTATCCAGGGATGAATCTATGGTGTCTATAAAGTGCATATAATAGCATAACTTGACTCACTCAGAATATTGCAACCTCCTCTCTGCTTCTGCATCATATCTCTCTCCTGCATCCATGAAATATTTCTGCTCTCATAATCTTATCTCTATATGCCAGCATCTCATTTGCCATTTCTCTTCCATACAATGTCCAGATTTTTCACTAATCGAGCTCCTCTTTTTGGAACCCAGGCAAGTCTTTCTGTTTCTTAGAAGCCTCTTTTCCTATGTAATTTTTTAATTTCCCCCACTCTTACAGTGTTTTGTTTTTCTTCTCATATCTTGCTTTTGAAATTTCCCCCAAATGCAAAAAATCTTATTCATTTTATTTGCCTTTTAAATGTAATATTATGACCACTTGATTTGATAGATGATCCTTCCCAGTTTATCTTATATGTATTCTTTAGAAAGACATCATATATGTATTCTTTAGAAAGACAGCTAGTTCCCCAGAACAACTGTGTCTTGTTACAGATTAATCCTTACAGCTACAACATCTGCAAAATTTGGTTGTTCAAAACTTGAATTAGTTGATCTGGGTATTGCCAGCCTTCATCTACAAATGAAGGACCTTGTAATGAAGTCATTTTTCTTAGCAGACAAAAACTAATAGAAATCATTCCCCTTTAAAATTATTTACACTGTGACTTTTTGTCTATAAAGAAGAAACACTTTTAAATTCATGCTAATCATACTCCTAGTACTATTGTGATCTGCTTATTAATTGTAAACCAGTTTTAAAAGGACGGTTATAAGCACTTTCTTCTGTTTCTGGTACAAAGTCAACTTTATAACAGGACAAGTGTTTTTCGTGTATCACAGTTATTCGCTACATGTTATTTAATAACAAAAAAATAATAATTTGCTTGCAAAGCAAAAAAATAGAAGTATGAAAAGTCAACAGCATCCGTACTGGCTGACTGAGAATATTTGCTTTATTCCTTCCCAGTAAATTCCTCATTCAAAGACATCTACCAAATTAGAAATTAGCTATTCACTTACTACCTGCTTCACCTCACCTTTTGCTAATTCAGCTCCATCAAGCCCACATTTACTATCCAACCAGCAGTGAAACTGCAACGTTATTTTCGGAGATTAGAAAGAAAGATAAAATGTTTAAAGCTTTGTGTTCGTCTTTTCCTGTTTACCTTTCTTGGTCCTCTCGTCTGCCTCCCGGCCTTGGTTAACCCTCCTTCTAGTGCCACCTGCTGCAGTTGTGTTGGTATTACAGGTTTCTCTTTACAGCGTCGAGTCATGTAAGTCTCGCAGCTGGAGAATGTATCTTTTTAATGCAACCGAATTCTTTCATGATCATGTAAAGTCACTTCCCAGTACTATTCCCAACCCTGCAGAAAAACAGTGCTGTAATTGTCTGCAGAGACTGCAGAGAGCAGAAATGCTCAAAGACAAATATAAATCAAAAATAAATGAACAGAGCCACGTAATGCCAGGTACACTAATAATGATATTTGTAATGTTTCTAAGACATCTTTTAAAGAAAAAAATAAAGTTCATATTCGCCTACTACTGCTACATGTGTTTTTTTTTAATCATAGATCTCTATAGTAGGTATGCCGTAGAGTAAAAAATTATTTTCAGAAATAAGGGTAGCATAACTACTAGTCTTAACAATGTTTTGGGTTTTTGGTTTTTTTTTGTTTTGGTTTGTTATTTTCCAGAAGGGTCAGGATAGCACAATTTGTCTTTTTGCAAAACTGCAAATTTCCTTTCAGGCTGTATTTGTTAAAAGGGGAGGGGATCGAAGCCATCTGTCTATGGCTCATTTTACCGCTTATTGCACCTACATGTGACTTCATTAAGGATTTAAAACCTCGTTTTTTTCTCAGATGAGACACAGAACACAAACCAGAGCAGACATGGCTCCATGTACCTACAGAAGAATTCATGCCTTTAACACTGTTGTAAATTTGTGTTTGAAGGTTGTAACAAGATGTGTGGCTGCACAGACAGTTCATTTGCTGTTGCTGTCTGAGCATTCAAGTTTTTCACATGAAAGGATGCCATGAAAATCCTGGGGACAACCTGTTTTCAGGGCTTGTGCAAATACCTCCTCTTAGCCCTTGTGAATCTTCTCATTTCACAGTCAAGAGTTTTATTATTTCCATCATAATCACTCTGTGTATTGTGGCTCCCAACACAGGAAATAAATACAGGGCACTGGAAAATGAATTTATACATAGAGTCATAGAATCTTTAAGGCTGGAAAAGACGTCTAAGATGGTTGCGTCCAACCATTACCTGAGCATTGACATCTGTGCCATTAAATCATGTCCACAAGTGCCATATCCACATGCGTCCTAAATTCTTTCAGGTATGGTCACTCCATCATTTCCCTAGAAAGCCTGTTCCAGTGCCTGAACACCTTTTCAGTCAAGAAATTATTTTTAATACCCAATCTGAGGCCATTTCCTCTTGTCCTGTCACTGGTTGCCTGTGAGAAGAGATTGACCCCCACCTGGCTGCACCCTCCTTTCAGGCAGTTGTAGAGAGTGATAAGGTCACCCCTGAGCCTCCTCTTCTCCAGGCTAAACACCCCCAGCTCCCCAAGCCACTCCTCACAGGACTTGTGCTCCAGACTCTTCACCAGCTCTGTTGCCCTTCTCTGGACATGCTCCAGCACCTCAATGTCTTGTCAAATCAAGGGGCCCAGAACTGAACACAAGAATCAAGGTGTGGCCTCACCAATGCCGAGTACAGGGGGACAATCACTGCCCTGGTCCTGCTGGCCACACTGTAGGCTGATACAGGCCAGGATGCCATTGGCCTTCTTGGCCGCCTGGGCGCAGCTGGATCCTGTTCAGCCACTGTCAACCAGCACCCCCAGGACCTTTTCTGCCAGGCAGCTTTCCATCCTCTCTGTCCTCAGCCTGTAGCACTGCATGGGGTTGGTGAGATCCAAATGCAAGACGCATCACTTCACCATGATAAACCTCATGCTGTAGTCTTCATTCCATTGATCCAGCCTGCCCACATCTACTGCAGGGCATTCCCACACTCCAGCAGAACCACACTCCTGCCCACCTTGGTATCATCTGTGAACTTACAAAGGATGCATTTCTTTCCCCAATCCAGGTCATTGATAAAGGTGTTAAACAGAACTGGCCCCAAATATTTTTCTAAATATTAAATATTTAATAGTAATAGTAATAAGAATTGTAATAACGGTAGTAATAATAATAATAATAATAATAACAATAATAATGACAATAATAAAAATAATAATAATAATAATAAAACAACAACAGTGTCTAGTAAGTATTTTTAACGTCTCACATGTGACATGGGTATTTTTTAAAAGGCTATTGTACAATGTAACTTGTAGAAATAAATGTGTGACTAATAAAAAGAAGCAAGAAAACAGTACTGAAGGACTTGATGCTAAGGTGCTTTGGTGATTTTGTTCCTAATTAGACCACGTCTTCAAGGATGGAATAGCTAAAGACATGAAGATTAGAAAGGCACAGTGAAGGCATAAAATATAATATGGATTTATCAAAGGCAGATCATAGTAGACAAAGCTCATAGTTCTCTTTGATATCTGAGTCCTTCCTAAAGGAAGAATATAAATTCTTGACATTGGATGCATATGAATATGATACTTTTATGATGTTTCTTTGATAATGTAAAAAAGATGGATTGCATATGTGCAATGAATCAGAAGGAAAAGCAGTAATGGAAGGGGGAAAAAGTGTCATTTATGTATAAGCCTTGCTTAACGTATTCGTTCATGGCTACTGTGCAAATAGCAGGAAAAGGCTTGTGGGGCTTATGATTTGGGAGATTTTTTAGGAAAATACAGTCAGTGTAGGAAAGGTATAACACAGATGACCTTCCCAAAGAATAAAAGTTAGAGAATAGGCAATAGTAAAATATGCAAGAATGTGCATTAATCTGGGGCTCATATTGATGACACCAGCTGTAAGTTAGTTCTTTAGTTGGAAGCATGTGATCCGAGCTGAATCAGCCAACTCTGAGCTGAATAAAAGCTTAGCTTGAGCCACCAAAAAAAAAAAAAATCAATTGTAACCTGCACCAGGAAGGTATCTGAGCTGGGAATGGAGTGAGAGCCAAAGGGTCTGAGCAGAAATGAACATGGGGTCCAGAGACTCCCTGTCCCAGACTGTGTACCAGTGTTTAGAAACATGGATTTGAAAATCTTCAAGAGTGATAAAGAGCCAAGAACCCAAGACCTATGCCCTGTATTGTGACTCCAAACCCCAGATGTTCTGCAAATCTTTTCAAATATTGGAATAACTTTTGCTTCCTTTGCCAAAGGAGTCAAGTAAATCTTGAAGAAGACTCTGGGCTGTGACTTCTATTTGATATAGATTCCTTCAATAGATACAGGGTATTAAATTATTCTCTTACTTTAGTGCTTTATGAAGACTAACTTAGATTATTGCTCACTGAATGTTTGGGTTGGTATAATTCTCATTTACAACTAGCATTCTCTGGGCATCAGATCGGGAGCTTAGTAGCCTGGCTGAAATCTGGAGATTTCAGGCACCGAAAAGTCAGGTGAAACTGCTTACTGTAAAGTTGTTTGCTATCATCATGCCCAAGGATATGGCTACAAACACAGGTGCAAATAAGACTACAAAGCATCTGGCCTGGAGCTTTCTTATGTCTGTCTACCCAATGTATGAAAAATGAAGCTCAGCTCTGTATTTCTCTGTTTAAGAAGATATTGCTTGTATTTCCTTGTATATCAAGCCTAGATTTCATTGCCAAGAAAGCAAGAGTCATGAAACTATGATTCCATAATGAGCCTGGGTTTATTTCTCTATGCAAACGACAGGTCTCCTTGAAGTAGGAATATACTCTTCTGGAAGAAGGAATATTAGGAAGGTAAACATGAATCAGTTATTTAAGTATCATTTTCTAGACTGCATAAAAAAATCAGCAAGATTAACTACAAGACTTTAGTTATATGTAATTATTTCATGTTCAAAATCTATCAATTCAGTGGAAAGCAGTCAGGTGTTCAGTTGTTATACAACAGAAGATGTAACTTACGCAAGCCTTATTTCCACCATGTTAGGAGAAAAAGGCATGTAATATGTCTTCTCTATCTTAATTTGTGTGAAATTGTTCATTTGACAACAGAATTAGGATACAAATCTGGTGCTTTGTTGAAGCAATGTGTAGCAGAGAGATAATATGAAAGAAGAAAGGTAGTAAACAGGTTTCTGCAAGTTGAACAAGATCAAAAATATGGGACTCAGCTTTTTAAAAAATGTGACTATCTCTGAATTGAATGGGCAGGTCTCACCTGCATTGTCAGCAGTAAGAGTAAGCTGTAAATAGCCAATGTTTCATTGATCTGGACTGCATTTTACAAACCAGGGTCAGACCCTACATACTGTAGGTTAACTGTTGTTGACATTGCTCAGTGCATTGAAACATACACACAATTCTCTGAAGGGAAATTATTTAATTCCTTTTTTGTCCCCCTGTTTAGATATTATTTTGCAGGCATCAGAAAAGGGAAAATCGCTTTACTCTATATGTTCTTATTTCCCTTTCCTTTGTTATATGCCTATGGGGATTATATGCAAAGCATCCAGCCTGAATATTTTTCATATATATACATACATATATATATATATATATATATATACATACATATATATATATATGTGTGTTAGTAATATAAACATCACATAATATGAGCAACTCTTAATATACCAGTGCCTAGCTGGTAAATATGATCATTATCTCTTCAAGATGTAAGATTGCTTTGGAGGTGTTTTTCAGGCAGGTAGTCTTTCTTTATTTAATTGTGAAACAGGCACTGAGAGGGAGAGACATTTGGGATATGAGCAGTGACAGAAAGATTAGCAACCACATGAGTAGTTATCCCCATCCATATCAGGGAACAATCAAGCTCTTGCAAAGGCAGTTTCATTCTGAATGTAAAATGAGCAATTGTCTTGTCTGATGCTCTTTTATATAAAACCAAAAAGAAAAAAACTTATTCTTGTGCTTCTTTATTATTACAGATTTGACTGGACAAATTCACTCACTCATTTAGACTGCCTTTTTTGCTGAATAATGCATTAAGAACCCAGACCAGCTCTTGTCTGAGAATGAGAAATCCTTGCGAATTATGTTTTTCTGTGTTTGATCTCTAGGGAAATCTCATGAGATACAACATCTCAAAGTCCTGGGATGACAAACAAGATGCAAATGAATCAGAGGTGTCTAGCTTTTCCCAGATTTCACTCCATCTTTACTGCCAGCAAGGCTTTTCACACAAGATTAGAAAAAAAACCTAAGAAAAGTTAGTAACAGGTAGTTTTAATACACAGTGTCATGTAGTATTGCCCTGTTTGCTCTTGTGCTCAATACTTTCCCTCTGCACACTCATCTTTCTCCTCATTCTGCAGGCAGCACCTGTCTTTAATACAAATTGCTCATGCCATGCTGCCACTGCAGTTTGCTTAAAACAACGCTAACTTCTGAGTCCAGAACTGGTGTGTTTTGAAGCAAGAACTAATACTCAACCAGAAAGCAGCAGAGCATCCACTAAAACTTATACATTGCAAAGCAGAGGAATGTCTTGAAAGGAGTACTGCAGAGGCTAAGCATCTGTATCTTTGCATCAGGAATCAAGATTCCCTTCAGATCCTCACACTTGATGCAATTACAGGGAAGCTTATGTTCTTTAGGCCTTCCATTCTGCCATTTATCCCTCCTGAAACAGTAGATAATGCCCTGGGTTTTCCACAAATCAAGGTTTAATATCGATCTTTTTCTGTGCTTTTCCCATAGAAGGGAACGATTTGTCTCTAATATAACCTTGATTGAGCTTTTTGTGCCCCTGTTGATATCAGCAATACTGCTACTTCAGTGAAAAAGTAAACAGAGTTAGGAAACACACAGATTTTACAGAAATGTAGAAGAAAGTAAGCAAATAACAGACAGACTGGCAAGCATAAACATTAATTATGTCATGCTGGAGAGAAATGCAAGGGGTCTACAAAATTGGCTACAATCGGATACAATTTTGTTCTCATTTTTCATAATCTCAGAAGTACATGTTGGCGAAGACTGGACAAACATTTCTGAGGTTAAAAAACCAAGAAGACATACAGAAAAAGTTGAGAGCACTTCTAGGTTTACTCCTATTTACTCCTAACTTAACATCACTACAGCCTCTACAGAACTCTCCAAATTCAATGAAAATTAACAGAAAGAGGCTCTATACTCTCTTTAATCCCCTGTCCTGTTTTCTTATATACAGTAGAAGCAACGCAGTGAAAGTCGTCTATACTGCTGATATGAACTTTCTTCACCTCAAAATTTCTTTCCTTTCTTCTGAAACCTCTTTAAAAGCTTTAAGTGCATAGACAGTGTAATACAAGTCACTATATGTTGAATATCTGACAGAGAGATTATAAAAGAATAGAGTTTTTAACTTTTATAAAGTCCGTGGTTAAAAAGTCCCAATGTTGTATACAGACAAATCTGCTTATTCATTTGTATGTTGTACATGATCAGACATTAATCTCATATATGTCATGTTCAATATGTTTTATAGTTGTTCTCTTCTTTTGATTTTTCATGCTTTAGTAATAAGGAAGAAACAAATTAAATATTCAACTGGCTTTTTTTGTCTTTTAGAATGCAACTTCGTCATGCACATTCTGAATGCAAATGATAATAAGCTATTTATTTCTTATATAACCTATATGGGAAACAGGGATAGTTATAACCTGGGACTTTATATTGAGGACAGAGTAATGAGATTTAACTGATTTATAACTTCATCTGAATAACACTTACTCTTTGCATTTAATATGTAAATAGAAAACAGCTAGCTAGTTGATAACTAATGACACCTTTATATGGATCTGGTTTCAAAATTTACAATGAAGTCATATTTCAAGAATATATTCATTTTTACCTCACATAATTTACTTGCCAGAACTTCAGAATATTTGCAAACAACAAAAACAATACAAAACTGTCTCTCTTATGTCTGTACACAGGACTATATTTCCCGTGTTCCAGTCTCAATCACAAAGCTATCAATGGGCGTTTTATTAAAGCAGAAAACAGACTGAAACCAGAGTAATAATAGAAAGCATAACCTTTAAACCTAGATTAACATCTTCAGAATAGGTGCCTAAGATTTTGTTTCTGTTACCACCTATGACATTGAATTATTATTAGTCTTGGATACCAAGGAATTGATAGATTCTTGGTATTTTGACTAATTGAAATAACTGACTTCATCTTGATATTGGCTTTATGGGTGATTTCTCAGCCTTTGGAATTTAGTTAACTTGAAAATTTCAGTTATCTTTAATAAGAGAGGAAGCATAAGGCAATAATTTTGGTAGTAGTCTAACTCAGGCTATTGAGTATTCTTTGCTGGTACAGCTTTTCTGAATATTTCTGAGCCATTTAGGGTAAGATCCAAAGCCAGCAAAGACTTATGACTTAGGTGTTCCATCCCAAATTACAGAGCCACCTACTAGTCCTGAAATCACCTTTAATCACAAAACTGCATCTGTCTTCCTGTGCTGAGCAGCAAAGCATTTTTCTCAAACCTGGCTGACCTCCAAAATTACAGCATTGACCCTGCTGCATCTTTCACAGTGCAGTTACAGCCACTGTCTGGTGAATATGTAAAGATTTTAATTATTTAATATATTACTGGTAAAAACACCCAGCTGTCATGGCATTCTATCTTTCCTCTTTCACAATGGCCTAAGTATTGCCCCATGAGTGGCAAACACCACGCAGCCGCAAGGGAAATTGAAGCCATGTCTCTCAGCTTCTTAAAGGATAGATTTTCGATGGCAGAAGGCAGTCTTTCCCATTTTCTGAAGCTATTCTATTGTCCAAAAAAGTGGTTCAAGATTCCCTGGCCCATTAAAAATGAGGAAAAAAAGCAAGCTAGCAAACATGGTGTTACATCCTAGGAGTCAGGAGAATGCATCCGAACTCCCCTCAGCATCATGGATTTGGTCTGTCTTCTGGGAAGGGCCTACTGTATGCAGAATGCAGAAACAATCCCCAGGGTAAGGCTGCAGGTTTGTTAATTAGCTTTCATATTATGCCGGCTGTGGAATTGGGCCTTACGCCTTCCCTAGTTCCCCCCCTTTTTTAAATATAAAGATAACTGGTATTTTCTCATGTCTGCAACACATATAGAAAGAAAATGTTTTTAATTATGAAGTGCATGAACCATGCAATAGTGAAACCATTTAAATGTCAAATATAATTAAATTTAGGAATGCAGTTTTCAGACAAAATGCTTCTTATATTTTTTGTAGTAAAATAGATTTGGATTGTTTTGGTTTTTGTTTTATGGTGGTTGTATTTTAGGCATAGTTATAAAAAATTAGAGAAGCTGATAAGAGGATTAACTAAACAGAAAGATATACATGTGAGAAGTTGCCTCATATTTATGGGACACAGTACTTGTTATAAAAATTCATGTCTCTTGAAGCAACCTCTCTGAAAACTTACACCTTAAGAAGCCCCAAGCTATATTTTATGTTGGGTTTTCTTAACATGTTCACTTTTCTCTTCCCTCTTTTACAGGTTCTTTCTATTGGTTTGTTATAATGAACAGTAAGAGAAGTTGCTAATTTTTCTTCGTTACTTTTGTCATTTTCTCCTGTGTTTCAGAATTATCTTCAAGGGAATTAAGCTCAGTAAATAGTGTAGTAATGCATGCAGTAGTACTATCACATGGAAAAGCAACACAGGAGCCATAAAAAAACCCAAAAAACAAAAAACAAAATAAACAACAAAAAACCCAACAAAACAAAAAACCCACCAAAAGAGAGCAAAGCTCTGAGAACAAGATTGCAAAAGCCTGCAAAATGTAAATTTCTTCTCACTTATTAAAAACCAATAATTAATACATTTAACATATATATATGATCTCATTCTGCTTTTTCAATAGGGTTTTTTAGATCAAAATATTTAGAAAAGCAAAATATTTATATTTATATTTATATTTATATTTATATTTATATTTATATTTATATATTTTGAGGATAGAAAGCCCTACTTGGTTTTACATGTGAAAAATACACATAATTAATTCACTTCCAGAAGCAGACTTGTTCCAGACTTAGATGATTTGACTGAAAAACCTTATATCATTTTCATGGTGGTTTTTGGCGAGACCGCAATGGGGTTAGTAATGCAACAAGTTGATATTGGTAAGAGCCTACAAATTATGTTTCTGTTTAAGAATGAAACAATTGGATCTGTTAAAGCACTACTAAAATCAAAATCTAAGTACAGAAAAGTTTATGTTAGATCTTAGGTAAAGTAATTATTCAAACCATTAGAGTTTGAGAAGTAAAGGAAGTAATAAGTAGTATTCATGGCCTCTCATTTTAATTTAAGTCCCATTCTAGAATATTTTCAAGTAATTTAAACACAACAGCTTGAACCATCTAGTGTAGGTGAATTTTCAGGGCTGGTGGTTCAGATTCACAGGTGGCTTCAATTCGTCAAAGAAAGGCTGGCTGACAACACAGGAAAATCATGCTTGTAAAATGTCACTGTTACATTCTACTATAGAAGCAGAGTACAGGCTTCTTGGGGAAGGAAGGCTGGTAAGAAAGTGAAATTGAAAAGGAGTCTGGCTAGAATACAGTTGAATTATAGAATACCAGAATACCAGGTTGGGAGGGGAGCTCGAGGATCATCTGCTGCTGTCTTTCTTGGCAAAAGCATAATCTAGACTACATGGTCCAGCACCCTGTCCAGGTGAATCTTAAAAGTGTCCAATATTGGGAATAGTTCACTGTTCTCATTTTAAAATATTTTTCTTTCTAATCAGAATCTTCCCACTTTTAACTTGTACCTATTACCCTTTGGTTTTTCCAAAGGGTAAAAAAAGGATTCCCGGTCTTCTTTGCAATCACCCTTTTAAATACTGGAACACGGTCATAAGGTTTCCCCTGAATCTTCTTTTCTGAAGGCTGAACAAAGCCAGTCCTCTCAGTCCGTCCTCACATGGCAAGCTTCCCAGTCTTTTAGTCATCTTTGTGACCTTTGTCTGGAACCTCTCCAGCCTGTTCATATCTCTTTTGTATAGCAGAGATCAAAATTGAACACAATATTCCAGGTATGGCCTGACAAGCACTGAGTAGAGCATGGTATTGTTGGGGAGCACTATGTGCTGGAAGAGAGATAGGCCCTGAGGGCCAGGGAGAGAGCCTCTTCCTTGGACCCGGAGGTGACCCTGGGAGTGCATCCAGGTCACCGGGGATGGGCTGAGAGAGGATTGTGGGTTTGTGGACGGTGTTGGACCTATGAGATGTGATAATTGTAGTTTGTGACCTTATAGGGTATTGTTTRCCTGTTACCATAATAGGCAATGTCTGTGCACAACCCCAGGTGATTGGGGGACGCTGAGGTGAACATCTTTCCTGTTTATATGATGTGATATCCTGTTAGGTGCTAGTATTTAGGGAATATTCACTGCGCGATAAAGGCTTTGCACTTCTCCATCTTGTGTGTGAAGTCCATGCCCTTGCGTGATTACTGCATGGTAATGTCTTCTTTATCTCTGCTGCTGATGCAGACCAGCTTCCCATTGGTTTACTTTGCCACAGCAGCACACTCTTCACTTATGTTGAGCTTGTCGTCTACCAAGTCGCTCAGGTCCCTTTCCACAGAGCTGCTGCCCAGCTGGATAGATCCCAGCCTGTGCTGGACTCCTGGATTATGTTTTCCTGGGTGCAAGACCCTATACTTGTCCTTGTTGAACTTCATAATGTTCTTGTTAGCCCGCTCTTTCAGCCTATCCAGATGGCCCTGCAGGCATTAAAATATCCACTTCCCCACTCAATTTTGTAGCAGCACCAAACTTCATCACTGTACACTTGATCCTATGATCTAGATCTCTTATTAAGTTATTAAAAAGTTTTGGTCTCAGCTTTGATCTTTGGGAGATTCACTCAGGACAGGTTGCCAGGTGAAAATGAGCTGCTTACCTTTGTTGAGGGATTACTGAGCAACAAGAATAGCACCGTTTTCAAAAAACTGTCTCCTCTGTCACGTGGCCTGTTCTACTCATTTACTGGCATTTTTTGCATATGCAAGCTGTATAGAAAGCACAATTACGCTTAGCATCTTGAAATAAAACATGCAGGGAACTATTGTGGGGTATATGAATGAAAAAAAAGGAAAATGAAAAATAGTGTGAAATGTCACAAATTAAACATGAACCAAATTGATACTTGTATCATAATGCCTAATGTAACCAACATATCTTCTAGAAACAACCCTTGCCAGAATGTCAGAAGAACCATGTTACAAACATGCACAAAACAGAAATGTCTGAAAGGACTATATAGCACCATTTCCCTATCTTTCTTGAATTTAAATCTATTAGGATAAGTCCTCTGATTTGAGAATGTAAAATTTGTGAGGATGGGTTTTCTATTATCCATTTCATAAAACAGATCCGTTCATCTTCAGTTTCTAACATCCACAGACATCCATAGCCAAAGATACTTCTCTTGTTCTAGCTGATTCTCTGTATCAAAGTTGAGTCTCCAGAGGCTTTAGGAAATTCTAATTCTCCAAAACCTGTAAGAGACCTGATCTGTGAGATTACTCAGGAAGTCACAGGGCCAGCAAGTGCTGTGCAATGAGTTCAGAGCCAGCAGTGCCTGAGATTAGTAAAAGCAAAGCCTATTCTCCAACATAGACTGGATATAATGAGAAGTGGGGAAGGGATAAATTTCCACAACAAATTGCAGAAGGTTAAAGACCAAGATACAAAGAGGGGTATGAGAAAGGCATCTGGAACAAGCAGAAGCGGAAGCAGATTTTATCGAAGTCATCCAAAAGAAACTGAAAAACTTTGTACCTGGCAGGAAATCTCTAAGCTTGGAAACAGGTTTTCCATGTGTCAGTGCTCCTCTGTGAGAGTTTGTGAAGCTCATTGCTGAAAATGTCTCTTTGTTTCGGCAGTACGAGGGCCAATAGTTGCTGCTCTCATTTGTATAGCACAGGCTACAGTGGATTTAAAGACAGCTCCAGCTCTTGAGATTTCATCAGGTTTTGGTGATTATGGTTCAGTACTAACAATATTATCCTAACTGCTGCTAAGGCGTATGCATGGATATAATAATGTAAAGGTGAGAATGTCCCAATTAACCAAAGCAACATTTCACAGAAGTTTAATTTCATATTCCAGAGCAGTTATTTCGCTTGTGGAGCAAAAAACCCATTTTACAAGTGCAGCACAATGTATAAAGTGTGATTATCCCTTCCACAGAAGAGTGACATTATTGTGACAGTAATCTTTAGGTGACAAAATACTTTGTTTCCCCGGTTTAACACTTTCAGAATGACTAATCTTCTATAAATTAAACAAATTACCAATATTACTGAAAAATTCTAGCTATACTTCCTTACCCTTAAATTTAAAAAAAAAAAAAAAAACCAACAAAAAAGACCTTACTTGTTTTTTAAGATCCTGTTTTCTCTACAACATCTTTATTATTTCCCGACTGACTTTGTTTAATCTCCAGTAACTATCCAAATGACATTATCCATTCACAAGAAAGGTAGGAAGGAGGATCCTAGTAATTATAGTCCAGTTAGTTTGACCTTGGTACCCAGCGAGGTAATGGAGCAGTTTATATTGAGTGCCATCACACAGCACTTACAGGATGGCCGGGGGATCAGACCCAGCCAGCATGGGTTTAGGAGGGGTCAGTTGTGTTTGACCAATCTGATCTCCTTCTGTGACCAGGTGACCTGCCTGGTGGATGCAGGACGGGCTGTGGATGTTGTCTATTTGGACTTCAGCAAGGCCTCTGACACTGTCTCCCAGAGCACACTCCTGGAAAAGCTGGCAGCCCACGGCTTGGACAGGGGCTCTCTTTGCTGGGTTAGGAACTGGCTGGATGGCCGGGCCCAGAGAGTGCTGGTGAACGGTGCTGCATCCAGTTGGCAGCCAGTGACTGGTGGTGTCCCCCAGGGATCAGTGCTGGGGCCCGTTCTGTTCAGTCTTTTTATTGACAACATGGATGAGGACATTGAGTCTTTCATTAGTAAATTTGTGGACGACACTAAGCTAGGAGTATGTGTCAGTCTGTTGGAAGGTAGGAGAGCTCTGCAGAGAGACCTGGAACAGGTGGATGGATGGGCGGAGTCCAATAGGATGAAGTTTAATAAGTCCAAGTGCTGAGTCCTGCATTTTGGCCACAATAACACCCTGCAATGTTATAGGCTGAGGGCGGTGTGGCTGGACAGTGCCCAGGCAGAAATGGACCTGGGGGTACTGGTCCACAGCCAACTGAACATGAGCCAGCAGTGTGCCCTGGTGGCCAAGAAGGCCAACGGCATCCTGGCCTGTATCAGGAATAGTGTGGCCAGCAGGACCAGGGAAGTCATCTTTCCCGTATACTCGGCACTGGTGAGGCCGCACCTTGAGTGCTGTGTCCAGTTCTGGGCCCCTCAGTTCAGGAAGGAGGTTGAGACACTTGAGCATGTCCAGAGGAGGGCAACAAGGCTGGTGAAGGGCTTGGAACACAAGCCTTATGAGGAACATCTGAGGGAGCTGGGGTTATTTAGTCTGGAGAAAAGGAGACTCAGAGGTGACCTTATCACTCTCTACAACTTCCTGAAAGGTAGTTGTAGTCAGGTGGGGGTTGGTCTCTTTCTCCAGGCAACAACTGACAGAACAAGAGGACACAGTCTTAAGCTGCACCAGGGGAAATATAGGTTGGATATTAGGAAAAAGTTTTTCATGGAAAGAGTGGTGAAGTACTGGAACTGTCTGCCCAGGGAGGTGGTGGAATCACCATCCCTGGATGTGTTTAAAAAAAGATTGGATGTGGCACTTGGTGCCATGATTTAGTTGAGATGTTAGCGCATGGGTTGGACTCGATGGTCTTAGAGGGTCTCTTCCAACCTGATGATTCTGTGATTCTGTGATTCTCAGCACTAAATGATGGCCAAAAAAAGGTAACTAAAACAGAGCTTTGGAGAGATGAAAATTTATGGAGCAAAAGTGTAACCAAGCATTTGGAAGTACTGTTTCCAGAAATAAGGAAAGGTTTGCACATCCTCTTATGTTTCTGAATAATCCTGTCATCATTAATTCAAATGTGCATAGCCCTCTGTAGAAAAATATTCCCAAATTGAAGGCAGCAAATTATGCCCAGAAAATAACACACTGAATTCATGTAAGCATATCCTGACTTTATAGAGAAGTTGTGAGTATAAATTTATAAAGCAGTGGTCACTCACTGCTGCAAGTGGTCATTTAAATGCTGCAAGATGAAGATCCTGGTGCAAGAGCCATCCACCCTTGGCAATGCCTGGTCTGTTCTGTACAGTTTTTATGCCCTCTACTCCAGCTTGGATGTGGACTTTTCTAGTTTCTGAATACAAACTGCAGTGATTCAGAAAACAGATGCTGTAAAAGTGATGTATCTGTTTTTATATGATTGCCCAAAAATGAGACAATTTTCTTGCCAGTGATCTGTGCTTAACTCTTTGCTTAAACTGTGGAAATGCTTTCCTATTCTTCATCTTCCCAGCGATTTCTGCTTCTAACTTTACAAAAGAATACTTAATGTGGTATTCAGGCTCTACAACAGGCATCAGATACCTCATTTTTGAAAGTCCTGAGCAGTGTTTGTTTTCTTCCAGTTTATCCTCTTTTTCACACTGTGAAACTTTTATTTTTGCTGGAGTTACCCAAATTGCAGTGAAGGAGTGCTCACTTTTCTGCCTTTGAGATGGCATTAAGTTAAGGTACAATCCTATGGAGTTAGAAGATAGTAACCTGCAGTTAGAAGTGGTACCTGTCAGGTGACAAATGACAGAGAACAATAGATTTTTTTTATCCCCTAGGACAACAGTTCTATGAAAAATTGGTGGTCATGGCATCATACCACATCAGAAGAAATACCAGAAGTGGGATATCTAACTTTTTTTTTATAAACACAAAAATCTCTGGAGGAAAAATATAAAATTAAACAGGTATTTTGTGATCTAGCTAGGTCTGATAAACAGATTGTCTTCCTTGAACACTTTGATTTGTGCCCCTGCAGCATATAAATACAGATTTTCAAATTAAAACAGACAAGCAAGCAAAGCCACCTTCATGTTTAGCATTTTTTAGTTAACAGTTTGCACATTTTAGGTTTTTTCAGACGTGATGTTCTGGGTGGCCATTTGGAAGACAAATGCTTAAAATTAGGCACAGAATGTGCTTCTTTGTTGACACCTACATCATTAATTGCCCTAGTTTCTAAGTCTTTTGAAAATAATTCTGAGACTTGGAACTGAAGCTAGAATTTTCAGAAAAAAAAAACCAAAACAAAAACAAACACCACCGACTTAACATCATTTCATGTAACAGCAAGAGTAAAGCTCTGTTTTCTTATTAGTAGACCTCAAAATCCACTATCCAGCATGATTGAACAGAAAGAAATGCTTTCTAGCTAGATTTATAATATTTTCTGCATTTCTTGTACTAGTGACTGGTGTACACATATTTCATAGAAATAGTGAACATAGCCTATAGACATAGAATATTCAGCTCCGAATAGTTGGAAGGGAGCTTTTGAAGGTCCTCTAGTCCAACCCCATATTCATGATGAAAATTACTTCATGCTGTTTGACATCAAAATTCATATTATGATCTTTACGATAAAAAAATATAAAAGAAGGCTGTGAAAGCAACCTACTCTGCTTCTAATTGCAACCCTGCATTACTGGAAATGTCATCATACAAAAGAGCCAAACGATACATGAATATATCCATATGACAGAAATGAGATATTAATTGGAGGAAGGAAAGAAGAAATTGGTTTCTGGGCCTTAAATACTTCCTGATACAACACTATGTATCACATACATTGATTTTCTTTGCTTTTATCTTCAAGAAGCTCCAGATACTTGATATGATCTGGAGTCTAACCCTTGAGTCTCAGCCATTGCCTTCATTTCCCATACAGCTTTGTGCCACAGAATGACAATCTGCTGAATGAGTGTCTATTGGGAAGAGAGTCAGAAATACAGGTAATATTCCTGCAGTTCCTATGTCTCCTGCAAGTATACTTTCATAACTGAAATAGTAAGGGGCACTTACTTAAAGCCCCTTCACTTGTATTCTCAGTTTTCTCATATTGGCAGTCAAAACTGACACTTGGTTTCTTTATAGAAGGTGTTCTTTTGATAAACTGTTCCTTAGTGAAAATGGGAAGAGCAGCAGAAGAGGAGGGAGTGTAAAATACATTAACCAGGCATTTTGATTTAAGTTCTGAAGCAATCAAAACCTGCAGGGGGCAAAGCCATAGCTTGCTTGGTTTTCTTTTCCAACTTTGCAGTCTCTTACACTGCTAGCTTATGACTCTGAGTCTGGCAAAGAGAGGTGTAGAAACAGAATGCAGAAGGCAAACAAACACGAACAACACGAGAAAAAACCCCATCAACCAAAACCACAAAACAAAACATGTGCAAGGTAACAATGTTAGCCTTATGCTGATTACAAAGAATAAACTGATCTATTGTACAGAAATCTCCTAACCCCATTCACTGGTCAAAAAGCAGATGTTACAGTCTAGAGTACTCCTTTTCATTTTTCATTTATTTGTATTCTCTGCCTTTTGCCTTTCTTTTTGTTTAAATTCTTGCTTCACCACTAGCTTTCTCTCTGTCTCTTCCATGTCCTTGTCCTTTGTCCCACCCCTGCTGGATTTGGTAATGAATTTACCCTTATAAGATACAGTCTCTGCTCCATTTCAGAAATATATGCAATGTAGAATACAGAACATAAAGCTAACTAACCATGAAATACGGGGGTAAGCAGCCAATATGGTGGCAAGAGATACACAGTGTTAAAGTAATACTAAAAAAGACATCTAAGGTGATTTTAAGAAAGCAAAAACCCTGCTGAGGTAAAGAGATGTCTCAGACCTAAACATTCATCACCATGAAAGTAATGAAGGTCCTTTAAAGGATAATTACAGATCCTTTTGAATACTTAAAGCCCTGTTAAGAGTCTGAGAAACATTTAAATGGCTTAGTGGAATCATTACAAGACAAAGTATATGGATAGAAATAAACACACCACAAAGATGATGCGCATTAAAGCTAATAACACATCACTTTTTCATACGATATGTATCAAAATTATTTACATATTAAGATATGTATTGATAAAGTTTGGCCATGAAGGAAATGCCACCTAACCCAATTACTCCAAAAGTAAATTCTGTGGAGCTAGGATGTAAAATTACTATATATTCTTCATAGACCTGTGTAAAACAGTTCTAACATATTTGGTAGACTGAATGTGGATGCTTATCGTCCTGGTTCTGTCCTGTTGTGCGTACTTAAGAGAGGTCCCAGAGTATTAGAATTCTCTAATTCCTTTGCTCAGAACAGAAGCTCCAATCAAGTAAACAGGGTTTGCTTTTTCCGCCCCCCCCCAAAACACAAAAGAAAAGAGCTTCATTGTTACTACATGTATACTATTGGTAAACCTGTGTACAACTAGCAGTAGTTTGTCCAAAAGCTAAACTCAGGCATAATCCCCTGAAATTTGTGATGTAAAATACTATGTGCACAGTTTCTGTAAATCTATTTATGTATCATTTTGCTGCTCAGAAACTGAAAGAGAAATAGAGGTATGCGACAGATTTTAATTTCTGTGTGTAATTTTGCACTCTAAATATGTGGTCAAATTCTTTATTTTGTAGAAGCTTATCTTTGTAAAAGGAAAAAGACAAATTCAGCCAGCTGGATCTGTTCTCTGGTCACATGGTGATACCCTTATTCATATTTGTGAACCTACAGAATGGCTCTACTGTACAGTTTCACATCCTCTGAAATTGGTAATAATTAGGATTTGAAGACTGGTGTTGGAATAGATATTAATATTACATACAAAAAGGTTGTAGTTTTGTTTTTCAATAAGCAAAATATCTACAAGGACCTCCTTTTTTTGTCCTGATTTCCTCAGCAGTGGTTACCTCTAGCACTAATATAGCAAACAGAAAATTGTCAAGTAAAGTAACTTGCGAATTGGTACAACAAAATTAAATGTCTAAAAAAAGTTATTCCTCATTATATTACTTTAGAAATCCACATATTTATCCATTCTTTCACATCAGAATGTTCTAAAACTTACATTTTGAACCATAAAAATACAAATGTGTTTCTTCTGTTGTAGAATGCTAGTGGATTTGTACTCTTTGTTTTATTTCTATTGGTCATTTCATGGAACAAGGTAAATAACATTCAAAAAACTCAAGGAGCATGCCTGAATTTGTTTTTGAAATTAGGAAATAAACATCTGAATATATAGATAATAACTTGTATGGACACAGATTTGCAGCTAGCCCCAAAATATTTTTCACAGTATATAATCAAATGAATAAGTAAAGTCATCAAAGATTTTCTCTATTTGATAATAATTGTATGTACACCGGGCACAGTAACGATGACAGGCTTCCTTATGTATAAAAGTTTGTTTGAACCGTTTGCAACAGAGGTAGAGCTTCTGTGAGGAGCATAATAAAGAGCGAAGGAGAAATAACTCCTGGAGGGTGCAGACACGTAACCAATCTTGGCTGCGCTGGTAGCCTGGGGAGCCACGGGCTAAGCACAGCACACTTGTGCCAGAAGCCTCGATGTGGTACAGCTTCACAGTAACACAAGTACAAAGATGTCTTTATATTCCTCTCTCCTCAGCTACAGCCAGGGATTTCTTCTACCCTGCTCAATACACTCCAGATCCATAATAAAGGTGAAGGGCAAAACAATTCTGAAACCCCAACTGCTGTATTTATTTTGAAGATATGCATGCTCAAAAATGCTTTATAGTCACAAACACAAATCAATACTTGACAGATTCACAGCATTTCTGGAAGGTGTACATGAAGAAAAGCAGAAATGTCTCCTGGTAGGGGTAGCTGTGCATAAATAAGTATATAGAAACTACTGTTAAATGTGCAACGTAAGTTATAGCTGGGCGTGAGTCAAAGAGCAGCACAGACATGGTTGCCTTGCAACAGTCACTATTAAAAAGCACATAGCACAGCTGAAACTAACCTGACTAAGTAAAAAGACGGTGTAAAATGAATTATCTTTAATTCATGTATGTATTTTATGAGGATTTTAGGTTGAGTTTTTGATTATTTTTACAAGACTGGTTTTTCAGATCAGATATTGATTGAGTAAAGGAGAAATTAATTTTTTTAAAAAAGGTATTGGTGATTGCAATATGAATTTACATCACAGAAAAAATCTGTATACAAAAAACAGGACCACCCAGTTCTCTTAAAGCACCAAATTACATCTTCTAGTTATGTACCACGTAGCCCAGGAAAATGGAGACATGTTATTCTTCTGTAAGGATTAAACGTTTTCTATAAGAAAAAAAAAAGCTGTCAACCTTCACTTGTTTCATACATGACAAATTGTGGATTATCTGTGCTATGAAGATTCATACCACAAAAATTAAGTGAAAATGCTTTAGAAAACAGCAAGTAAAAAGCCCTACACATCCTCAGGATTATCAGAATAGATGACTAGAAAGCAAGTCACACTCTTAAATATTTGAACATTGCATTACAAACTGGGGATTTTTTAAGGAAAAGTAGCTGTCACATACAAAAATTCAGCGTGGGTGTTTACTCCCCTAACTCCCTGTCAAGGTGAAGATAAGCTGATGTGTATTTCACCTTAATGACTGTATGTAGCTCCTATTAACTTTAAGTGCCTAATGTATTTGTCAAGAAGAATGAGGCCCTGGAGTCAATTTGCAAAGTTTTCATGAATTTCACTAGTTGGTTGAAGGTAAAATACAAAAATAATATATTTACTTTGCTTAGAGAAAAATTAAATAATGCTAGGTGCTACAAGAAAACAAGAAAAACTTAATCCTTTTACATTGTTCTATGTTTTACCAGACCATACTTATATTTAAAATCAATTCACAGCCTGCTGAAATAAGTAGTGTTCATTTAAATGGGAACAATTAGTCAAATGGAGCTTCAAGCTACAGATGTGCTAAGCTATCTGCTGGTAATTTCATCTAAAGATGCATCAGGATGGAAGACTGACTTCTGAGCTTTATTTTTTGAGTCAGTTAAAATCTGTTCCCGGAAGATCATAGCAACATATATATCTACAGCTGTGCACAACAACTCATATTTCTGTTCCTATGTTTTGTGAATGCGAATTCCTACTCTGATGAGTTCAGAGAATGCAATGGTGTCCTTCATCATCTTCATGCTTATTTCAGTTATGAAGTTCTTAACCTGGTTAAGCAGGGAGGTCCTAGAACACTGGGACCTATAGTTAATCACTGATTACCCAATGTGAGGGCCCATCTACAAGGGCAGGACGGAGGATCTGGTAAGGTGTAGGACTGCCAGCCTGGTCTTGTTGCCAGGGAAGGTCACGGAACAGATTGTCCTGAGTGCAATCATTTGGCATATAGAGGACAATCAGGGCATCAGGTCAGCCATAATGAGTTTGTGAAAGGCAGGTCCAGCCTGACTAACCTGATCTCCTTCTATAACTAGGTGACCTTAAGCAGGTGGGATGTGGATGAGCAAAAGGATATGGATGTTGTCTATGGACTTCAGTAAAGCCTTTAACACCGTATAAGACCTTTAACACCATAACACAGTGGGTACACTGTATTCTTCTGGAGAAACTGGTTTTCCCTGGTGTGATGGGTGCACTCTTCACTGAGTAGAAAACTGGCTGAATGGCCAGGCACAGAAAGTGGTGGTGAATAAAGTTAAATCCTGTTGGTGGCTGGTGCCCAGTGGTGCTCTCCAGGGCTTAGTATTGGAGCCAGTCCTGCTTAATATACTTGTCAATGATCTGGATGAGGACATCAAGTGCACCCTCAGTAAGTTTACAGATGGCACCAAGCTGAGTGGGAGTGTTGATCTGCTGGAGTGTGGGAAGGCTCTGCAGAGAGGGATCTGGATTGATGGGCAGAAGCCATCGGTATGAGGTTCAACAAGGCCAAGTGCTGGGTTCTGCCCTTAGGTCACAACAACCCCAGGCAGTGCTACAGGCTTGGGACAGGCAACTTTCTGGGCTGGAAAGTTGCCCGGTGGAAAAGGACGTGGGGGTGCTGGTCAATAATGGCTGAACACAAGCCACTGTGTGTAAAGGCCAATGGCATCCTGGCCTGTACCAGCAATAGCATGGCCAGCAGGACCAGGACAGTGATGGAAAAAATAATAAGAGTTTGGAGAAAAAAAACCCAAACATATTTATATTTGAAATGTTTGACTAATAAGCATGTAAATGTATAAGAAAGTGGAAGGTCTTTTCTTTGCCCTTTTCAGTGCCTGTACTGGGCACTGGTGAGGCCACACCTTGAATCTTGTGCTCAGTTCTGGGCCTCTCACTACAAGAAAGACATTGAGGTGCTGGAGCATGTCTGTGTGTCCAGAGAAGGGCAATGGAGCTGGGAAAGGGTCTGGTGCACAGGTCCTGTGAGGAGCAGCTGAAGGAGCTGGGGTTGTTTAGCCTGGAGTAAAGGAAGCTGAGTGCAGACCTTATCGCTCTCTACAACTGCCTGAAAGGAGGCTATAGAGAGGTGGGCATCAGCCTCCTCTCCAAGATAACAAGTGATAGGGCAAGAAGAAACAGTCTAAGGTTGTGCCAGGGGAGGGTTAGGTTGGATATTAGGAAAAATTTGTTCACTAAAGGGGTGGTCAGGCATTGGAACTGGTTGCCCAGGCAAATGATGGAATCACCATCCCTGGGAGTGTTCAAAACAACCTGTGACTATGGCATTTTTGACTGCCATTTAGTGACGAACACGGCAGTGCTGAGTTAACGGCTGGACTTCATGATATTAGAGGGCTTTTCCAACCATAATGATTCTATCATTCTAAGTTCCTGAAACAGGAGGAATTGTCCTGCTCTATTCCGCACTGATGCAGCCTCATCTTGCTTGCTGTGTGCAGTTTTGGGCACCTCAATATACGAAGCATATAAAGCTACTAGAGAGTGTCAAAAGGAGGGCGACAGAAATGGTGAAGGAGCAGCTGAGACCACTTGGTCTGTTCAGCATGGAGGACACTGAGGACAGCTCATTGCAGTTTCAACTTCCTCATGAGGGAAAGACAGGGGAAGGCACTGATCACTTCTCTGTGGTGACAGTGACAAGACCTGAGGGAATGGCCTGAAGTTGTATCAGAGGAGGTTTAGGATATTAGAAAAAGTTTCTTCACCCAGAGGGTGGTTGGGCATTGGAATGGGATCTCCAGGGAAGTGGTTGCAGCATCAAGCCTGAGAGAGTTCAAAAGTGTTTAGACAAGGCACTCAGGCACATGGTGTGATCCTTGGGGTTGTCCTGTGCAGGGACAGAACTTGGACATTATGAACCTTGTGGATCCTTTCCCACTCAGGATACGCTATCATTCTATGATTTTATGCACTGATGATGTCAAACTTCAGTTTGTTGTGCTGTAAAGGTTCAATCAGAGTTTATTCAGGCTACCCTGAGAGTCTTCACATCCCAACCATTACCTCAAACTTACAAAGTTAACATGGAGATGTTAACCTTTTTCTTCAAAGTCTTTGAAAGCTCTCTTTTCTATTTCTCTCTTTTTTTTCCTTTTCCTTTTTTTTTTTTTTCTATGGACTATCCCATTGCTTTGTCTGTCATCTTTTACTAAATTCTGAATGCAGTATTTAATGTAGATCTTACTCTATATCCTGACCCCCTTATGTTCTAATACCCTTCTGCAGAAGACTATCACATGAAAACTTCTCCTCTTATCTAGCAGCATAAATAAAAGTATTATGCCAATTCTCACAATTGCAATTCTCACAATTGCATTTCTGAGATATGTTTTTAAACGCCTTGCTAAATTTGTCTTGTCACCCCACGAAAAATTCATCTTAGCGACCATTTATTAGCCCTTTTCTTTTAATCATGTTTCCTCATGGAGCGGTCACTTTCCATCCCACCACTTGATGTCACATTCCTTCATTGAAACAGTACTATAGTTATTGCTTAAATTAAACTCTTTGATAAAAACATTAATACTGTAATGTATTTTTTGGCTAAAGGAACTTGCGTCTGAACCCACATCACTTCAAACCTAGATGAATATACAAACCCAATTCACATAGACTAAGACCAACAAGGATATTTAGTCATTGTTGGTAGCATTTATCCCAGCAATCTAGAAAAAAAAATACAGAATGAGTCTTTTTAATACTGAACCAACCTAAATACAGTATTTGTAGTATTTTACATCATACTCATTGATTTCCAAAACAATTTATTGGAGTTTATTTTTGCATAGTTGTAGACAATAGTATTTTTTAAGCATCAACTTGTTCTAAATGTGTAACATCAATAGCTATCTATGAAATTGCATTACTGTATTACACATTTTTTTTTTACTTTATAAATCTAGTCCTGTTCCTTGCACAAAACATACTTGTAACACAAATCCTGCAGCTTCAAAATAGAAAGGAGATGTATGATAAGTTCAGAAAAAACAGATTTTTCAGTCTGTGAGGTGCAAGACATAGGCCTTCTTAACTGTTTTTTTCTTCTCGACAGCACTGAGGACAGCACACAAGTTTTTTAAACAACAGATGGGGTAATGGTTAATCAGTTAGAAAGCTGATGTGTCTTCATAGATATCATTCTGCCAGATGTTATATTAAAATTGGTATAATTTTAACTTACTTCCTGCTAAGAAATAAATTCTCTTGTACAGCCAGGTCACAATATACAGCCCCTTAAAACCCACTTGAAAATAGAAAGGAACAGAGTGGATCTTCAAATTTATGGATTCATTTGACAGTTGACAGTCCCCATGAAAGCTAAGACAGCAAACTTGCTGTTAATTATGGATATGAACTGTCCACAGACAGGGCAAAAAAAAGACCTTCCACTTTCTTATACATTTACATGCTTATTAGTCAAACAGTTCAAATATAAATATGTTTGGGGCTTTTTCCTCCAAACTCTTATTATTTTTTCTATCTGTAGTCCTGATTACCAATTGTGTAGGTGATATGTGAATGTGTGAGTGCACAGTATGTTATACACGTGCTCTCACAGTGGGGATGGAATAAGATCAAGTTACTACATTTAATACACTGCCAATGTAGATTTTTTTGGTTTTGCTGTTGCTGGGTTTTGGGCATTTTATCTTTTACGGTGTATGTCTCCAAGTATAAGAAAATTCTGACTGGCTTTTGCTTTGCAAAACATTAAATAAAACATTGTAAATTATTCTAATAGACAGGTATTAGAGTTCTCTTAATTCTTCAATATTTTTTAAATTGAAAAAAGAAACTCTGTAAATAAGAAAATGCTATAAATAGCTAAAGAAATCCATAATTTCACTGAAGTTACAGCATTAAAAATCAGAAAATTTATTCTTTTCTGAGGAACACTTATTGGAATTAATAAGGGATTTGGGTTTTTTTCAAATAATTAAACATTAAAAAAATTGTTAATAAGCAGATTTAATTTCATTACAAAGCACTTGATAGATTCTCTCACAGTCTGTTGGAATACATAGTATTTAGTTAGAAATGAACAATGAGACAAGTGGTGTTCCAAAAGAGGTGACAAACTACCAGACAGCAACGTAAGTCCTTTTCTTGGAATGTGAAGTTATACTTACTGTCACCCACAAGGTATTTTTAGGTAACTTCTGTGTACAGCAGACGTTATCCAAACTTATCCATTATGCTCAAATATGCTGTACATTGTCTGGAGATGCAGATCCTTTTCCAATTGGAACCAGCAAATTTTGTCACATCTAAAAGAACAAAATAATATTTAACTGGGTATGATGTCAAATCTCCATCCAAGCCAGCCACAGCTTTTAATTGGACCAGGATATTCACTTTTAAAATACGGAATAATTTTCCTGTTAAATTACAGTCTTTAGCTGTTTGTTCATACACGTTTAATTTCACAGATAAGGAGACAGGGGAGCATCTGAAATCATTCAGGGTAAAATTACCTCAACCATTTAATGTATAGATATATCATGGTACCAGTTTACAGAATGTCCTCCCTCAGTTGTAAATACAACCAAATTATCCCATTTTAAATGCCTGAAGAAACAGCTACAGAAGTCAGACAACTATGAGAAAGAAAGCAGTGAGAGACTTCCCCAAATTCCTTAAAAAAAAAGCAGCTCTTATGCGTTTCCATATCTTCTACAGTAACAGCTAAACTTTTTACCTTACAAAGGGTCTTTCTGCAGGACTATCAGGTGCACCTGCTACTGTTATGCAGTAATCTTGCCCCAGGGACCCCCAGTGTGGAAAGCCAAATTGGAGACAGCTGCTTAGGTCAACCTCCCACTGATTCAGTGACTGCCAGCACAGGTGGCAGAGGCAAAGACTGCACCCACACATTCCTTTCTCATACTTTCTAGCAGCAGCAGGACAGCCTGCCGTAAAATGTAATTCAAAGTGTTTATTTTAAACCTTTAGACATTGAATCTAGCATCCCTTCAGACCTGTGCTGTAATACTTGCTCCAATTATCAAATGTTCCTGCTCTATTTCAGCCTCACAAGAAGCTTAGAGCTAAAACTGACAGTTTAAATTAAACCACATTATTTGCTCACTACCACACACAAATGGAAGAAAAGTACATGTAAAAAATCTCCACATGTCAAAAATTATGGATTTATTTTCAAACATAAAAAATTCACAAAATCTAACTTCTGTGGAATAGTGTGACAAGCAGCATCCTCAGTCATTACTATTCCAGGCATATGCAACCCTCATCAGAAATAGATATAGCTCACCACTGTTAACAAAGTTTTCAGACAAAAGAAAATAAAGTTACCAGGCAAAGTTGATTCATGGCATAAATCCAGTAGGTGTATTAGTGTAAGGAATCAAAAGGTTACACTATGCTTTAAGTCAGTGTTGTCAATCAAAGAGGGAGTAGGAATCAAAGGGAACGTTGCAAGTCAAGTAAGATTTTATTGCCATCTGTTGCCAAAAGAAAATTTTTCTTCCTGATTCACACTATTCATTTGGTCTTCAGAACAGTCTAAGCCAACTGAGAAGGCAGACACAGAAGAATTTTGCAAATTTACTGGCTTCTCGTGCTTACCCTGCAAAATAAAGGGAGGGAATGAGAGTAAAATAATGAATAGCAATCTGCCAAAGATTAGAAAAGTAGGCCAGGCGAGAGTGGGGCAGGAAATCATCATTTTATGCCATAACAGGTTGAAATTTCAGTATAGGGAACTTGTACATGAATTCAAGAAAAAAGAAAGTGTGAATAATCACAGCACCTCTGGAATGTGGGAGAACTGGGCTGAAATCCAGCTACTACAGTTTACAGAGTTGCCACTGATTTAAGTCTCTGTTTCAGCAGAAAAATTTTTGGTAAACTCTAGGCACCCTGTGGAACACAGGAAGGTATGGAGACCCATGTGATGGGTGATGGAAAGCCATGGCTCTTCTTGAAATCTTTCATGTACAGGAAATGCATACTTTCTTCCAGTTTCTTTCAGGGTTATCGTAAGTCTCCTTACATTGGACTTTAAATCCTTGAAGCAGACAGAAATGCCATTATAGTTTCCATCTAAAAGCAAGATCGAAGAAGGAAGCTTTTTGCATCTTGAAAGCGAAAGTTTACATATTGCTATGTGACTTAGAAACTCTAAATAACGTGTATTAAACTAACAAAAACTTATTTCTTTCTAAGAAATCTAAAGAGAGTAGATGAAAGGATACTTGCCTACATATGATATTTGTCATATGATATCTGAAAATTTATATCAAAAACTGGAAAAAATGCATTTAACTTTTGTCATAACAATCAGAGGAATCACCTAAATGCAGTAGTATATGCATAGTAGTAAATAAACCTCTTTGAGAAGCTCCTGATGAAAGATTTTTGGAAAAAAACCAGTTTGGGTGTAGCTAGTCCAGGGTGAAGGATGAAGGGATTTGTATTGTGCCTTTTAATGATATTATTATGAGTTAAGAATATTTACTTTTGAGACGTTACCAGTAACTTGAATCTCACAAATCTTATTATTAATGATGGAATTATGAAGCTCTAGTATTCAGTTTTTATTAAAACTTTTGCTATGGTTTAATTGATTATCTATTAATCAGGAATTAAGGATATGGAAATTATGCTCTTGCTGCAGCTATGGAAAAATGTATTCATGTTAAGCTAAAGCTCTGTTCTCTTTAGATCAATAAATGTTTTCACTCATTCTCAAATCTAATTTTTGTATATTCTTATTTTATATACATGTATCATGATATTTTTAATCTTGGCTGAGAGTGAATCTACAGACAGATATAGGAATGTGGTGTGAAAGAAGTACAGTTTCCCATTTTTTAATGAACAATTAACAGACTAGATTATAAAGTTTTGACACCAACTGGGAGGAGAAGCCTCATCTGTCTTTTATCCCTGTCTACTATATCTAAAATCTACAGTATTCCAAATTACAGGAAGAGTCTCTTGGCCATGTGTACTGATTTTATCACTACCCTAACAGGAAAGGAGAATGGAGAACAGATCTAGTCCTAAACTACAACTGCACATATTGCTCAAGGACACTAAGCAGGATCCTGGACACTGCAAGGACTCAGCCCTCATGTTCACTGTATGATCTGACAGATTTCAGGATTCTACTGCAGACTGAGTAATTCTGCAAAGGTTCCTGTTGGAATCCTAGATGTTGGTAACATTTCACTACCTTAATATATATTAAATTCACTTTCCAACAAGGGATAAAATTAAACCTACATTTTTATTGTGCCAGTAGAGCTAGGATGAGGTGGGGAACAACAACTGATTTGATTTGAAACATAGTGATTTTTACGCAAATCTTATGACTTGTGTTATCTGCTGTTTCATCAGGTCAACACAGGTACCTAAGGTTAACAAGACTGAATTATGTTTTCTTTATAACTCTGCCTTTATGGTAGAACATTTATTACTAGAGAAACAACAGTGAGACTGTAGTGAAGAAGAGAGCCAGTACAGAGCACTACATAGCTATTCTACTGTGCTTTTTAATTTCGTTCCAGAAAAGTTCAGTAACTTGGTGCAGGTGTGCAAAGAAGTATTTGTACCAATAAGTGGTTTGCTTCTGGAAAGGCTTTAATTAAAATTTATGTAATAATTTTCTTTAACGGGCAGTCAGAAAACACAATTTCAGTTATTCCTGACCATATGAATTTAAGATAAATTTGATGAAAGTTTGAACTGCAGTTTCCATCAGTACATTAACAAAATTTTCGCTCCTGTTCTGTTTTGCACAATTATCCTTTGGCTAATGCATTTCTCCAATAAATACGTGACTTATTTCTTTCCCTTCCTATAGGTTTTATTCCTCTCGTTTTATCTTGCCAAAAGACTACTTTATCTGTCAGGCCACCTGGTATTCTCAGGTAAATTTTACTCTAATTTTTCGTATAAAGAAAATGAATGTGGATTGCTTAAAAAATAATAAACACAGTGAATTGTGATTTTTTTTGTCTGATAAGTGAATTATAATGTGAGAGATTACTTTTATTTATTATGATCTTAAATTTCAGTTTGACAAACACCTTGAAAAATGTGTTATTCACAGAGCCCTACTTTTAGACCACATGTCCTTCCTTATGATAAGCTATACCTAGCAGACGCAACTTACTTTTAAGAGCCAAATCAGACATTGTCACCCAATGTTGCTATTGTTTCTGCTTTACTAATTAAGATATTCTTTCCTATAGATAGACGATTGCGTAGCTCTACAGAAATGGCAAAATCTTTACTAGATTTATGGATCCTAAATGACAGTCAGACCATCTCATGGTGGAAAGGCCAACCAGTGTGCAGAACACTGAAAAGAACTGCCACCGTAATCCATGAACTGTATCAGTCTTATTAGTATTCAAAGACAACTCATTCTCCTGACAAATCAGAAGAAAAAAAGGGGAGAGATTAATCAAATTATGCACTAAATATCATAATGAGCCTTGGAAACTGTAAAATGATTAATTCCCATCAAATATAAAATTAACCCATTTTCAATGTTTACAGGTTCCATAGGCTAGAATATGTCTTCTACTTCATAGAAATCACTGAACAGATGATATTTGCTGGACCAGAATGTAATTCTCATCACATCAGTGAGAAATCCAGACAAAAGAGCATAAATTTTGTATCTTCTTTCTGTTGCCTACTGTAGTCTTTGAAACTAAGCCATACCTTATAGATTTAACATCTTAGTATGGCCTCACATTTCAAAAAACAAAACCTGATGGATTTGAAGTCAGCAAATTCAAGCAATTTCACATGTACATATATCTTCAGTTTCAAGATTATTTTATGGCAGAATAAAATACCATAATCATTCATTCTTAAAGAACAGGAGGCAAAGACACCTACTCCACGTTTTGATTAATTGACTTACATTGCACAATTTAAAAATCTTGGCTTTAAATATCAAAATGTTGACACTGATCACCTTGAACAAGTTTGATAGAAGCATTTTTACTGTCAGGATGCCTATCTTAATTATATCAACCTTCATAAATTTAGAATCATAAATTTGTTCCATTAGCATAATTCCTAATTTTAATAGACCATGATTGTCAGATGAATACTTCGTTCAGAATATACATAGCACTGCTAAAAGAGGATCTTGCTAATGAAATATATGCTTTGATTAATAAAAATGACATTTTTCTATCACAATTGTGAACTTCAGAAAATAAATGCCATTTTTTTATTCAACATACTTTAATGGTAGGCTTTGAGAAAGTTAAAATGTCAGTTTCAGAGTTAGTGTCTTGGTTTGAAAGACAGGTGTCTGTCAAGGAAGGCAGGAGCCTCCCCTGAAACGGAAAATGCAACCCCCTTCCCTCTGAATTATTATAAATTTGAAACTAAGGGGCTTTCAGGCAAAGATATGAGGGGTAGGAATAACAGTTCTTTACTAAAACATATATATATGTACGGCAAGGCAAATAAACCACAATAACTATGGCAGTAACAGCAAACAGAACCACAAACCAGTGCCGGCCTCTCTCGGCTGTCAGGCCCTTTCCCGTTGGTGCAGTTCCGCTCACAGCCGGCAGGGGCGCTGGAGGCTCCCGGTGAGCCGGGCGGGTGCGATGGTTCCCCCGCGGCTGCAGGCGGCGCTCCGGAGCGAGCGCGGGGAGCACGCGGTGATGGCGGCTCCGGGGTCCCGGGGAAGGGGATGGACGAACAGCTCCACAAACCCTCTGGGTGGCTGATCCCTGTGCCCGGCCGGATCCTCGGGAACAGCAGGCTGGAACAGCAGAGACGGGCACAGATCCTGGGTGGCAGACGAGGTGTATCAAACTCTCGAGCGGCAGTGGGAGCCTCCGGAGGTCTCAGCCGGCAAAGGGTGTGCAGGGCTACAGTGTAGCGAAGGATCCAAGAGGCTGTGGAGGCAGGGCGGCTGCAGCCCGGCTCCCAGCAGGGCAGGGAAAGGTGGGCTTGGGAATCCCAGGTTTCTCCGGTAGAAGGAAAGCAGCCGAAAAATAGGAACCTCCAGCTCTGACCAACTCCTTCTCAACACTGAGAGCACCAGTGGCCTCGCCGCCCCCACCCCCCAGGTGAAAAACAAGTGGCTAGTTGGATCCCTGCCCTCTGTAGCCAGGTCTTTTGTTCTTCTTAAGCACCTAGCAATCTGTCCCCCTGGCAACATATATGAGGAAAATTCTTTAAGAGAAAAAGAAAACAGGAGAACTCCTAAAACCTCCAACAGTTAGTTATGATCCTACACAAATATTTTTATTATTACTTGTTTTATTAAAAATTTCTTTTATTTTCAAATGCTGATTATCCTTCTACAAATGACCATCTTTTACTCTTATTACTTTCCTAGTCAAATACAATTCACTGAAAGAAGAGACCTTATTTTTACAGAGCTACTTTTAAAGTGGTCACAATTCAAAACTAGTGAGAAGGCAAAAGTGGAAACATTTGTGCTTTATTTTCAGATGCTTGGAAGAGTTGGTGTTGAACCTGTAACCTTCATCAAGACATACCCAGGCAAGAAAGACTTGATATGTCTCCTTTTACAGATTTTTCTGTGCTAAAGGGTGGTGAGCAGACTCACACAAACAATCAAGTAACTAATGAAATTATCTCAGTACCATATGCATTAGTATCTCTCACAATAAGAGATAGCATACAAAAAAATTCACTTCATGGGATTCAGATGTCTCAGAAGCTTGCTCATGCAAAAAGCTTAGATACTGGTGTAAATACATTTACGTATTTATTAGTGCTACCAGTTGGCTTTTAGGTGTAATCAGTTGAGAAAGGTGCAGGTCAGAGTAAAATCTATGACATCAAGCTTACACAACCAAAAAATACATTTGACTTTGAGAGTCTTCAAGGCCAAAAGTAGCAGAGCTGCTCGTACATAAAGTGATTTTGCTCAGTCAACCATTATTATGAAATAGAATCTCTCAGAGCATTATTTTTTTTTAACCACTGCGACAAAATTCCATGAGACCATTGCTCAGAATTTTCCCCTCACTGCCCCCCAGCATCTATTTCCATGTTTTGGGGTAGAAAAGGTTATAAAAGAAAGCCATCAGTTATGAAGGAATAAAAGAGGATTTAATACAGGTTTCCTGTGAATGTACAGAAGTCTGTGTCAAGATCTGTGGATTCAGACAAATACTGCAGTTCCTGGAGACTGGTAGTATGCAACTTGAAATGCCATTCTGTGATATGTAAAATTGTCCAGGAATGCTTATGAGTATTAATGATGGTGAATTTGAAATAGCCTACAAGTAATACTCATCCAGGAGAATTAGTTTTTAAGAATTTAACACTAAATTAAATATCCCAAATGCTGCACTAGTTTGTAAGTATCAGAACAACCCCATATTTACCTACTCAGACCAATGTCTTCATTTGTCTCAAATGGACTATGAGACAATTTTGGACACAAAGCTAAATATTCCCTAATAATGTACTCAAATATGCACACTGTTCCCATTTATTTAAAATGTTAAGTCTAATTACACACCAAAGATGTCTAGGACAGCCAGAGAATTATCATCATTTGGATATTTGTCAAAAATGAATGGTAGCTGCAAAGGCAAAGGAGTCTCTCTTGTTTCCTAAAAGAACCTCTTAAATTTTCCTTAGCCTTTTTTGACAATGAGGAAAGTACAACACTGAACCAACACTCAAAGAAATTGGCAGTATAGCACAAGCTAAGGCCGACCTTAAAAATTACTTTCTTAAATTGCCTGTGGGCTTAAGAAAAATCAAGTAATTCAGTTTGTAGGTTTTCTATACAGAAATGAATGTGAGCATTGCTATTCAGATATGTCATAGTTGTTTCATGTCAGTATGGCATTTTTTTATGTGTATTGTTTCTTTTCTGTCATTCATTTATCATAGAGAGGTATTGATATTTTACTCAAATTTTACAGACCCTGAATTTGAATTCATTCCTTTAATATCTTAAAATACTCCATATTTGAGCAGATTCTAAGGAAAAAAAGGGAAAATCCTTCGATTACCTAGTCATTTGAAATTGGGTAAATGTCCTTAACTTTCAATTATTTTTCTGCTTTTGAAACTGATTGTACTGCAAGTACATTAGATGAAGTGCTGGTTTTTAACTTTTTTTTGCATATCTCAATGCCTAGAAAAGGGATCTTTTAAGGGGAAACTTCACAAAGATGTCTAACCTATTGCTTCAATCTTGCTTGCCTAGTAATTGCATTCCTATTCCTGTGATCAAATACTCATCATTTTCCCTGCTTCCTTTGGAATACGAAGCCAGTCTAACTAATGTATTTATATGTTGGTTTTCTATATTTCACCCTTATTTTCAGGTTTGTTTTTTTTTTCTTGACTCAATCTAAAAAGCTACCAGGCCTTTATTCAAGAAAATCTCAATGGAAAGAATAGCC
This sequence comes from Parotia lawesii, assembly GCA_003713295.1. Taxonomy (NCBI): domain Eukaryota; kingdom Metazoa; phylum Chordata; class Aves; order Passeriformes; family Paradisaeidae; genus Parotia; species Parotia lawesii. The sequence goes on along the minus strand of RAHM01000284.1, from coordinate 603,533 downwards.
ATACCTCCATGACAGTACAGGGTATATGAAACCACATTTATGTAATTCAGAAAGTATATGCCAGTTAAAATTAATTCAAGCCTATTAAGAAAGAAATACATTTTCCTGCAATAAATAAATGCATTAAATTTGAATTAGGATATATGATATATAGACCTTACTAGAACTTCAACAGATAAATTAAAGTACAAAAATAATATTCAGGTGCTTCAAAGTTGGTACGGAAGTTCCTAAAATTTTGGATAACATATTCTGTCATCAGCTATGCTGTGCAGGGTCAAGTATAAAACTGAATTTAGGAAGTTATATTACCTTTTATAGTATTGTCTTAGGTTACAATGTAAGATGTAACTGAAAGTATGGATTCTATCACCATCTGTTAAAACCAGGTGGGCAGTGTTCTTTATCTCTTCCGTGACACATCCCTGATAACTCCCTCCGGAGTGATATCTTCTGTTAATGGGCTATCCAGCCTCACTGCATGACTCATAAAATTACATCATCCCATTGTGAGGTGCTCCGTCCAGGGGGAGGAACCAAGCATCCCTACCTGGATATAATCTGAGGTTTGAAACACCACAGGCAGCCCTTACCTATTGGATTCCCAGAGGACAAGAGCTACATAATGAGCACGGGACCTTCAGAGGAAGACCAGACCCTTCTACAGGAACACCACTTCAACAGAACCACTTCAAAGAGGACTGCAGCCACCCCTTATATCAGACTGCTACCACCACCCTGCCCGGCAGGGTGTGAGGTCATTTCCTGGCTCTGTCAGGTTAAGCCAGAGTTTCTGTATTATTGCCTTGTTATATATCCTAGTAAGGAACTATTATTCCTATTTCTCGTATCTTTGCCTGAAAGCCCCTTAACTTCAAAATTATAATTCAGAGGGAAGGGGGGTACATTTTCCATTCCAAGGCAGGCTCCTGCCTTCCTTAGCAGACACATGTCTTTCAAACCAAGTGTCTATAACAAAAGAAGATATTCAGAATGGATAGAAGATTTTTTTTTCCTTGAGGGCAGATAAGCAAAAAAAGTAGGTTATCCATAGAGGCCATTTAGGCACCATGTCCAGAGGTTTTCAAGCCCAACTGAATGAAGCCTTGAGCTACCTAGTGTGAGATCATAACTGATCCTTCTGCAAGAAGGAAGTTCCCGAAGTCCTTCTCAGCCTGAATTGTCCTAAAAACCAAACCCTTGTTTTAAATGAGCTTAAAGAAGAGGTCCAAAATTCAGTATTTGCAGATAGCAAATCTATTCTTAGTGGACAGGGTCACCAAACAGGTCCTGAATTTTTTTCCCCTTTTTCTTGTAAATGTATTTCGTTACCTGAAATCTTATTTAAATGTATTTGTCCACCAACCTTTTAATTACTGATGGTCCATTAATTTCTTAATACACCAAACACCCAAAAAATTAAATAGACCAAAAAAAGCAAAAGTGATGAGTTTCTACTTTTTAAAATACTTTTATTTTCATTTCTGTGATACTTTTAAAAAATAATCATTACATAATCTTTAATATTTCTTAATATTTACTTAATATATTAAGAAATAATTTGCTGCATTTAAAAACTCCCACTAAATGCTGTAAAAATACTATTTTAGTCATCAGTCATCCTATCCTAAATTCTTACTAAGCAGTAAGCTCTACTCTTTTTTTAGAAACTGACTAAAATGCATGAATGTAAAACAAGACTAAAATAAATTATTTAAATGCAAACATCTTTCTTGCTGATTTAAATCATAATTAAATTTGATGATTTAAATTACTACATATAAATAAACTCGTGGAGTACAAAACACGTAATGATATCAGTAGTGACATCTTCAACTAAAATTTGAAAATGCAGTCGCATTCTGAGGTCACACTGTGACACAGGAGAGGGAGGTTAACTAGCAGATTAATTAATAAAGCAGTACATGGAGTACAATGAGAAAAATTGAAACAGTTGTGCAGGAAAGGTAACATTAATCTCAAATAAGTTCATATTTCAATGACTTTTAAAATAATAACAAAAATTTAGTACATTATATTTCATTTCAAGATTATGTTACTAGATTACATTTCCTTCTGTTAAACTATATTTTCCACATTTATAAGAGGAATAAAAGGATACTTTGAAAAAATATACTGAAATACACTTTTTACAGTTAAAAAAACCCCCAAAGACCAATAATTTGTTCAAAAGAGACAGATATTATCAACAACTATTAAAAGCAAGCATAATCTAGAGTTACATAATAATGGCTTAGATAACATCAAGACATATTAATTTTCCCAGGTATTAATTTAATTTCATACAGTTTCTCTCCAGCTATGTCAGTTGATGCATATCTTGTCCCAGTTTTCCTGGTTACTGATGGTTACCCAAAGACATTTTTTCCTTATGGACCACAGCATTATCCATTTCCAAGTTAATCCATCAAATTGAGTGGAAACAAAGTTTATTTTGCTGTGGATGTGCTGTGAAATGCACAGTGGAGGTGAAATAGGTCATGCTATAGGTATCCTCAGGATAAATTTCTGAGTAGGGATGTCTAAAGACAACAGTGAAAGTCAGTTCCCCGAAACCACTTCTGCCACAGACTAGTTTAGACTAAGATTTGCAAAAAGTAAATATTTATAAACAAAACGCAAAATATTCGTATAAATTACACCAATCATTTTGCATTGGCACAGAAGAAAATAAAAGAGAAAAAGAATAATTATAATTCATTTCTTCCCATCCTTATTACCAGCAGGCAGACTGTCAGCCCTTTTAAATGCAGAGGACTGAACACTCTTGCCATGATGGTTGCTAGTAACAAAGTCAGGAGCATTTCCAATAGTGATGCCAGCTATTGATCTACTGTATTATTTACAGTGGCTGTAGGCACAGTTTAAAACACAGTATATTGCAGGGACTTAATTTCTTAATTTACTAGTAAACTTCATTAGTGACATTGATACTACAGCACTGAGAGAGCTTACTTCACTTTTTGTAAAATTTACGTGTCAGTGAAACACGAACAAAGTATTTCCATGTTATAAATAAGGTGCATATGTAACAGTCAACTAGGCTTGGGTTTACACAAGAAAAAATCTAAGTGTAATCAGACTGTAAAATAGAGTCAATATTTTTAAGAATAAATAGAATTGATAAAAGTACATAAAACTGCCAAACTACAAAAATATTTGTCTTAGTAACTTCTAGATGACTTTGCTGTTTCTCACACATCAAATTCAGTGAAAGAAGCAGTGAATGTTTTAACTTCAAAGCTTAAAGAGCTGCCTGATGGAATAAACTTTTGGCTATTTAAATTAAGAATCACATCCAATGACCTTCAGAGTTTTTATGAGACCGTGTCCTGGCAAAATAGCTGTACTCAAAATAACAAATATGTACAATACTTTAGACCAATATTTAGGGACACTTCTGTACATGATGAAAGTAAGTTTCTGAATATAAAGGCAAAATTCACAAAGAACTTAGGAGAAACTCAAGAAAGTAGCTGTTATAGGAGACATTAAGAGATCTAAACCCTTTTCAAAGTATACCATAAGCATTGAATAAATATCCCCATTATTTTGTACAACTTTTTTTCTTTCCAAGTCACTTGACTTCCATTGTGCAGACCTGAAAAACATTTGTCCCACTTTATAGACCTGTTGACTTTGTAGAGAAGGCTGATCCTCATGGTCTCCTCACATTGTCCTGTGCAAGAAATTTAGGAATGTCTGGCAACTGTGATAAGGACCATCTTTTTTGAACCTGAAAAGTGAAATATTATCATTTTAACTCTGCCTTCAATGAAGCAGGATGAGCGTTTAACTCATTTTGCATGAAAGAACTTCTAAAAAATGTAATTATTGTCTCTTGGGTTTTGTTTATTACCTAATATAACTTCTAAACAGATAGATACGATTTTTGTTGAAAAAGTCACATAGCACTACAGGTGGCACAGAAGTGATCTATCTTAATCTAGCTGGTGCTGCTTCACATATTATGGTTTTTTAATAGTTAAGGCACTGCTAAATTGTCAGTTATCTTTTTTTGGACTTTATTTCTACTACACACATTAACTCTCATCTCCTTTTAACTGAAAACAGAAAACTACACAATAAAAATTTTATTCAGATTACCTTTACCAAGACACTGCTTCACAGCTGTGTGACAGTCAACCTTGCCTTACCTACCCTAAAGTCCCACTTTAGAATAATTAACCTAAAAAAATGTGATCTGAACAAAGAAGACTTAACTTGCTCTAAGGAGGAGGAAAGAGGAGTTGGCAATGTAAAAGAAGGTAATAAATTGTTTCATTCTTTAGCTTTCTATGAGGCATGTCCACCAATGATATTTCTGTTCAGAGATATGTGATGTTACATTTACATCATTTTTTCCAGGACAAAAGCATTTTTCATCTTTGTTAAACTCAATTGCCTACTTTTAATGTAACAAAAAAAATCTTTCCTGTTTAACAAGTTTAATACAGAATGACTTTGCAGAAACAGTCTACATAATTTTAATTCTTGGAAGTCAATTTTACCAAACTCATACACAGGTTCCCTCCTTTTATACTCTCACCTCCCACTAAATGTTGTTCTTAGGACTTACTTTAAATCCATTTTTTTCTAATGTATGTCACCTGTAACCCCTAAACACCATGATTTTCAAGTTTTCTGTAACAATTATTTTCTTAAAAATGGTAGCAGAAATGCATTCTCTTCATTGCATGCTTAGGGGAGCATTATCTCATCCCTCACATTGCTGAATCTCCACAGTGTGTAACCATACATATGTGGTAACTTAAGAAATGGTACTTCAGTGCAAAAAAATGCTGATTCACTGGCAGCAAAATGACAAATTTTACAAAAATATCACATTCTCAAAGGCATTAACTAGTGTTTCCTTACTATACATAGCCTATATGAAGGGTAGGTACTATTCAGCAAGCAGCAGCATAAATGTAACAATGAGGTTATCAAACAAGTTTGAAAAAATAATGCAGTCAATTTGAAAAAGGAAAACAACAAAACAATCAAAGCAAAATAAGAACAAAAAACCAATTCATTACTTTGAATGGAATTATTCTTCTGTTAATGTGCCATTTATCCAGTGATCCGATAGGATTGTGCATTTTTATATATGCTGCCTAATTTAACAATGGTTTCAGCTTTAACAGTCAGAACCATATGGTAGAAGGTGGACTTACTGAGAAGTACAATGATTTTCAGTGGATCAAGAACTGTGATAATGTGTTTTATAATGTTTAAAATTATTTCATAGAATCACAGATCATAAAACCATAGAATATCCTGAATTTAAAGGAACACCCAAGGATCATCGAGTTCAACTCTTGGCCCTGCACAGGACAGCCCCAAAAATCACACTGTGTTCCTGAGAGCCTAATCCAAACACTTCTTGAAGTCTGGCAGGCTTGGTGGATTTTAAAATGCCATAATTTAGAAAACAGGGGTCACCTATTTCTAAGCATTTTCACTGTTAGGTGATACAATGAAAAAAAAAGCATAATTTCTCAGCTAGAAAAAACTCTGCAGCTTTAGCAATAACTCAGTTCAAAAAAAAGCTCAGCCTAAGAAAAAAAGTCTGGTTTTGCAACCATTTTGTACAATTTTTGTAAAACTTAAGTATATTTTTTGTCCATAATTCTCCTTTTTGGGTTTTTTTTTTGTTTTGTTTTGTGGGTTTTTTTTTTCCAAGAGGAGGCTATGCTCCTTCTGAAATAGATGCAAAAACATCTTGCCATCCACTTTGCAGCCAAAGTTAAGACTTTGTCTTAGGGATTCTACGTTGTAAAGGAAGATAAAGTAAATAAAGTTAATTCCATCTAGTCCTGGTTCACAAATTATTAATTAATTTCTCTCACTAAGTTTTCTATTTTCAGCGTCACTGTTCTGCTATTAGGCCACTGTCAGGCTGCATGTGGTGCCTCATTCTGGGGTCTTTGCAATTTCACATCCTGTGAAATCTATTGAACTTAGTCTAATTACTCCCATGGCATGAGAAGCCCACTAAAGGCTAGAGCTGAATTCATTGCAAATTACAGTTCACAGAATTTTAAACTTATGACTGACACAGATAACAAATTTTCTGAAGTATAAGCCTCTATTTAGTAGAAGAATAAGTAAATTGTCTTTTTCCTGATTAGGACGTTAGCTTAAGTAGCTTATCAAATATTATCATATTTCATTATGCGATGGTTTCCTAGAACATTAAACTGTGCCATTATCTAGAAGCTCAAGTATTCTTTTCTGTCTACCAAGCATGCATACTAAACTGTCATTTGTTCCCAAAATACAAAGCAATTCTTTAATAATAGAAAAGTACAGGTTTTAGTCAGGCACTTTACTTCTTTAGCAACAGGGTATATCTGGCACCATCCAAGTTTGTTCTATATTATAGTGCACAATTTACAGTAGTAATACATTTCTAATGCATACACTGTGCACTGTAGCACCTTAGAAATTCATTGTTCATAACATTATGGTAAGTTTCCATGCTATACTTAAGTATTAATCAATCTCATTCAAGAACCATTTGAACCAAATCTTATATTTTTACATTTTAACACATTTGTAAATTTTTGTCAAATGGGCAGTACAGAATAGGCAGCTAGAATTCATTACTTGTTGTACAAAGAGTGAAATTACTCTAAAGTAAAATATGTCTGCAATTCTTGGTTTTAAGATTGTTACTGACAGTGACAGAAAACCTGGCAAGTGAAGAAATATTTCTACATTTATTAATTTCTTAACATTTCTTTGGAGCCTGTTGTAGAACCTTTTCTTAATGTTCAGTTAAATGATTCATTGGCAGCTGTATCTATTTGTAGCTATGCTAAAACTGACCACCATCTTATACAGAACTTGTATAGATTTTTATCATTGCTGCTCTCTATACTCTGCTATATCCATAATTCAACAGTCTCATCACTTTTTGACCTTTACTTGTCAAGCAGTGGTAAACTCATCTAAGCACTGGAAAAATTTTAACCGAAAGAACCAGAAACACAAACTCTATATCAGCCTCTATTAGCCTAAGAGAGTTCCTATAAATGGGGACAACCAAGAAAAATATCCTCATCATTATTCATATTTCTGAAATTAGGTTATAAGTTTCAGTTAATTGTTTTTATTGAGTTCAGTTTAGGTAGTTAGCTAAAGAGTCACAAAGGCCTAGTATTTAAAAGACAAACTGTAAGACATACTGTCCTACCAATAAGTAATTGGAAATTCCTTTCCAGAGGAGCATTGTAAGGTGCTATTGTGTTAAACACCATTTAAATGCAGGCAGCTTCCCTTCTGTCACTTGTTAACTGTTCTTAATATGTGGAGAATAATCTTGGACAGTTGTGGGCAACTATATCCAAAAGAAAAAGCTACAAATTTATCACTGATCAGATACAAAATTACAGATTAAGAAACGTTTTGATATTTTGATTGCGACAAATCTTAATTGGAAGCACAGAAAAGAAAAATCTGGAGGAAAAAAAAGCCATGAAAAATCATTTACTTTATGTAAAATCACTCCTGTTGAAAATTTGATGTATTTTCAAGGGAGTTTTAGTAATTCCATCTGTATCTCTAGCTTTCAGGAGCTACTTCCTAAAAACATTATATCTTTCACTACAAATATATATAAATTAAGCTGTCAGTTGAATAGAAAGAAAATGTAGTCTTAATTACCATTTTTGAGTTTCATAGGAAAATCATTAATTTGTAATCTGTACTAATATTTGAAATATAACAAAATCATTACTTATAAATTTTACAACTGCTTATTTTTATTTGCTTCCTGAAACTTTTGTTTACACCCTATACTTAAGGGAAGGAAAAAATATATAAATCCAAACATCTGACTGATCTGTGTATCTTAAACAAACAACAGCAGATTTACATGTCTTAATATTTTAGCACTTACGAGGTTAAGAAAAAGTGTCCAAGAAAGTAACAAAAAACCCCTTCTATTTCCTCACTCAGTTTTGAAGCACTGGAGTGTAAAATATATAAAATGAAAGCTGTTGCTTTTTGCCTGAGAAAATGAAAATGATCACCTCCCCCACTCCAGAAAGAATAAAAAATATTTTTGTAAGATAGAACTTAGGTTAGATATTTCTGCCATCTATGTTCATTTCCTGCTTGTCCTCCACTCTTTCTCAAAAGTTCTTAAAAATTGAGATTCACATGAACGTCATGGGTAACAGGAGACTCATTCCCTTAGCAAGAGAAGCAGTGCCAAAATTCTTCATAGTCAAGATTTAGTTACTATTTGATATTTGTGTGTTTTGGATAAAGCATATTAATTAATATCTGGTCTGGCAGATGTTGCTCTGCAGTAATGTGCCACTTTAACAGATTCAGCCTGGCACTATAAGTTTTGAAACTCCATGGAAAATGTTGCATACAGAACACTTCCATTTTTTGACAAGTGCGGAATACATACAGAAAGATTTCTTCAGGCCATTCAGTGAGAACAACCCCTAATAAGAAATTTTTCATATATGCTTTGTTTCATTTTGCTTCATGGAAGGGGAAGTGTCCTGGAGTGAATGAGTAGAAAGGGAATAATTTTCCTGGCATCCCCCTGCCATAAATCTCTGTAAGGTGGTGCCTCTCCTGTAGGGATAATGAGGGTGCAATAGACAGAAAAGGCAATTACTTAGTTTGAAATAAATCAACAGTACAGAATGTGAATACTGTATTTAAGTAGTCTTATTTCAGAAGAGAAGGAGTATGATTTTGTTACCCTAATTCATAGTGATAAAACTACTACAGATTTCTTGCTTCCAGTTTACAGGGGCATTATTGCAATATTTCTCACAAATACATAGCAGTGTTTGCACTTAATTCCAACAGGCTCAGAAGTTTGCAGCTGTACTAATTGGATCACAGGTTTCTTTCCCAGTACCTTACTGACACTCACCCTCTTCAAAGGAGTCATTCAGATTCAGGGAAGGCTCTGCATTAGAGACTGCAGTCATCTCTATGCAACACCAGAACTTTAGTCTGACTTTCTGCTTACACGGGTATCCAGAGTATTTACATTTTTATCTTTCCACTTTTCATTTGCTATTCATATTCATCGTATATTTATACCCATGTTTGGAGGAGTAGGAATTTCTCTTACAAGTTTAATTTTCCCTGTGGGCTACTGATTTGTTTTTCATTACTGGAGACTTGCTGATGCAACTTATATCAGCTGCAACTGCAGCCTATCTTTCCTCCAAAGACACTGCAGCTTGCAGCTTACCAGCTTTGAGTAGCATCTTAACATCTGTTTTGCACCAGATTCTTCTGGTTTGTTACGATTCCAGTAAGAAAGGCACTCAGACTCTGCAAAGTATCAATTCAAATACTTTTTATTAAAGATAACACTACTCAGAAAGAGTAATCTTAAGTCTCTCAGATGCTGGGAATCTCAAGCTGTGCAACATCAAATGTGTCTTCGATCTTTGATCAGCACACAGTGCAGCTTCTGTCTGTGGTAGAATACCCTCTTTTAATAATTAACAAATAAAGAATTTTTTTCCACTGCCAAACACTAAAAATTTTCACACAAAACTTCTTTCTGGACTTTTAGATGATCTAAAGAACAAGATCACACAGGTGTCATAATTGCTGGTATCAAGTGGACATTGCATTTCAATGTCGACAGGCTGCATCCTCAAGCTCTGCCATCCCAGTCATGTGGAGAAAGCCATCACTGGGAAACCCAGAGGTCACTGGAGATGTAAATCATCAGTCTGTGCTGATGACTCAGAGCACTGCAGCTGCAGTAGGATTGGTGCCATGTAGTGCTCCAACATCCCCATCACGGCTGAGCTGATTGCACTCCTGATGCACATGCTGGAGATCCACTGGCTCAATGCACAGTTGCAGGCCAAGTGTTTATGGGCCAGTGGCCACTGCGGCATGGGGTTGGGTGGTTTGGGGCTCACATGGAATGGTATTGCATGGTGTTGAGAGGTATGAGGGGCTGCAGGGTGAGGCCAGAAGCTGCTCCCCTCTTACCCACATCCTGTGGGCTTTGCAGAACACTGGAAGTGCTGCAGAAGCACAGCAAAAGCCCACAGACGGGAGCAGAGTTGTGAGTGGCCCTGGCACCCAGCACCCCACTAACAACCAACACCTCATGGCAGCAATAACCCAGGAGAGATTATTGTGCCAGGGGCTGTCCTCCCTTGACAGCTTCTCTCCAGGCAGGTGCAGAAGTGCAGGAGCCCACACTGACCTCAGAGATGCAGCGAATGCTGAGAGAGAACATCAGATCCTGCCCCAGTCTCTCACTCTATGCCCTGCCTTTCCCCATGCAGGGCAGTGCCCTCCAATAGCCAAGGAGGGCTGCTGTCCACAGGTCCTGCCACAGGGGCCAGAGTCTGTTCCCTCTTCTCTGCATGGTGAATGTGGAGGTTTCAAGAAAGGAATGCCTGTCCCCAGTGGCCTGCCTGCCATCCCTTGGAGCCATGAGGACCTACGTCTCATGGTGCAGCTCCATTTCCACAGACTCCTTCTTCTAGCCCCATGCCATCATTGACCTGACCATTCCCAGCCACTTGGAACAATGCCAGTTCTGAAAGTTTGTCCTGAGGACAGTAATGAAGCTGGGGATGGTCCTTCACCAGAATCCCCACTGGAGCTTCTGTCAGGAACAGATCCAAAGCAGGGGCGCTTGCTGGAAACAGCAAGGACAGGGCACAGAACCCTGTGATGTGGAGGTGCAACACAGCAGCTTCCCAGACATGGCTGTAGACAATGATGTGCTGCTCCTGGAGATTATCAACACCCTCCCATGGTGTTGTCCAAGTGGAACTGAGAGCCACTGCAGGATGAGCTGGTCCAGTGGAGAGAGGTATTGTGGGCCTGCGAAGGTGGCTGTACCAAGGTACAGTCGAGCTGTGGATCGTGAGGGACACTGTCCCCTCAAAGCTGCTGTGGGTGGATGTGGACTAGGCTGCATGACCCCACTGTGTCCCCTTCTGTAAGCCCCTGTGCTGGCAGAGCTGGACCCAGAAGAAGATTAATGGAACCTTAATTTCATTAATCCTGAGCATCCAGTGAATGTGGGGTCAGGAACCCCAATCTGGGCTACCCCAATCTGATCCAAAATGTTAAAAAATATTTATTTTCTCTATCTCTGGTGTTATGATGTCCATCCCACAGATGGGGGTGCAACACCCTCTGTGCCTGACCCCAGCAGGGACTGAGCACTGCTGAAATCTACCAAACTGGGGGGGGGGGGGTTGGGGTATCTGGTACTCCAACGGATGTGCTGACACCTGGAGAGTTAGATGGGCTGGAGAACTGGGTGGTGGGCACCACCATGAGCAGTGACATCGGTTCAGGGCAGTGCTGGTTTCATGGTTGGATTTGGTGGGGCATGAGACTCCTTGAAGGGGTAATGCCAATCACAAGTGCTCAGCAGTGGTAACTGGAGCTGAGGACATAGGAGTGTGAGTGGATGAGAAGCTCAACATGACTCAAAAATGTGCACTCACAGCCCAGAAATCTAGTAACATCCTGGGCTGCATCCAAAGCAGCACGGGCAGCAGGTCAAGGGAAGTGGTTCTTTCCCTCTGCTCTGCCCTCCTGAGACCCCCACCTGGAGCACTGCATTCAGATTGGATTGTTAGCAATAAAAGTCCTGAATTTACAAAATATGATACCCTATCCTGTGCAGATGCTTGGAGTTCTGTTCCTTTACATTGGGAGTTAGTTTAGCTAATCTCAGGTAGAGTGAAGGTGAAAAATATTTTTCCATTTGTTTTCACCAGCCACTCAGCTTATCTTTGCATTTATATATAAATGCAACAAGACCACTACATATTTGGAAGATGAAAAATCATCATGGCAAGTGTGTTTAGAAGGGTGTACGTCTAAAGAATTAAGGAAACTCAGAATACATGAGTGAGAGAGAGACAGAGAGGAGAAATCATTGACTAGTGGGATGAGTTCATTTTTACTGATGAAAACCTAGCAGAGAGTGACTAAGTCTGTTTTTTACTAAGATGATTCATAACTCCTTTTATCATTTGCATAGAAATAAGTGGTGATTAGGATCTTGTTCAAGATCTATATTAGGAAATTAACAGCTTTGCCAATTATCCTGTTACAAATTTCTTACTTTTCTATAAGCACTCTCATGAGATGGCAACAGATTCCTTTCAATATGAGAGTCTTTACCAATGTCATGTCAGTCTGGAGGCGTAAGTAATGTCTTCTCCTGTTTAATGGTGTATCAATGTTTCCTTCTTAAAGAATAGTATTGTAGCAGTCAAAGAAGAGTTATGCTACTTAGCTGCTGAGGCAATTTTCTTACATGATACCTGTTAAAATCACCCTCTAAATGTTCCCTTCTGATGAATGTGTACAAGGAAATAGTTCAATTCCCTGTCCATAAAAAGTCTCTTCTGTTGAAAGAAGGCTAGGTAAGCTATGAGTAGTGTGATCAGTGCAAAGTGAGTTGTCTAATAAATACAGACTACTAGATCTACTGAGTGCCAAATAGAAAACACCTTAGTCTGCCAAAATATCAAATACTGGTTTAATTCAACGCACAAAGTTGTGTAACAACAGCAGCCTCTATTAGCTATTTCTGACAGATTTCATCACACTCATTTTAGGGAATATTTAACATATATAACATAACAACTAAAACCAAGTCCCACAATCATTGCCTGTAAAGGAGAGGAAATAAGTAGAATATATCATAAAAGACAACAGAATATAACGGGTAATTGTGGGATTCCTGAAAGGACCAAGTTTTATGAATTATTGTACTCAGTCACTAAACAAATACCTGTAGTGAGTTGGCCTTGGCTGGCTGCCAGACCCCTATCCAGCTGCTTTCTCACTCCCATTCCTATATAAGACAGTCAGACAAAATAAGATGGAAAAGCTTTATAAAGATGGGGAGATCACTTGCCTGCTACTGTCACAGGCAAAACATGGCTGCAGCATGGGGCTGTCCATGGGCTGAAGTGTGGATAACTGCTCTGGCTTAATCCTCTCCACCGGCTGCAGGGATTACTTCTTTCTCTGGGGCCTCTCCAGTGGGGAGAGGGACAACTCTTTCATTTTGGTCTTCTCCATGAACTGTTCTTTTGCCTGGAGCATCTCCTTTCCCTTCTGTGATGTTGGTGTTTACAGGGTTGTTTTACTCAAATTTTTCTAATTTCTCTGTGTCACAACTCCTTCAAAATACTTTTTACCCATTCATAAACATATTTTCCTGGAGGCACTGTCAGCTGTGCAGCGAGTTCAGATACTTCTTGTGGCAATTCCTTTCCTAACCAAGCTGGAATTAGCCGTGTCAGCATGAGGCAACCCCTGGTTTCTTCTCACAGAAACTGACTGTAGCTCTCCCTACCAAAATTTTACCATGTAAGTCCAATATAATTTTATTAATAGAAGGCTTTCTTTATTTTATATTATTTTAATGGATATTACTTGTTTTTAAATATACCAACATGGTCTGTGGCCTAAATGACTGTTTCATCAACTTTATCAAAAAATCCTTATTTATTTTTTTCTTGTGATGAATATATTTCATTTATTTTCAAACCTTACTTTTAGACTGGTATTTTTCATCTCTGTATTCAAAATTGTATATATCTCATTTCATTTCTTACATATTTTAATGGAAAAACTCTAATCTTTTGAATAACTAGCTTTCTTACTGGTGTGCATACATAAGGAAGACGAGGTAACCAGGGTTGCAACATACATATAACAAAAACAGAATCTATCACAGATAACATCTCACTGCAATAAAAAAGCCACTTCTTTTCAAGACAGAATCACACAGTTGTGGAGGTTAGAAGGGACCTCTGGAAGTCATCTCGTCCAGTGTGCCTGCTTAAAGAGGCTGAGCTACACACTTTGCTCAGGGCCATGGCTGGGTGACTTTTGGAGCTCTACAAGGATGGAGACTTCACAATCTCTCTGGACCACTTGTTCCAGTGCTCATTCTCACAATAAAAATTTTTTTCATGATGCTCAGAAGAAACTCCACATGTTTAAGTTTGGGCAGACTGTCTCAGGTCATGTCACTAGGCAGCACTGAAGTAAGTCTTTTTTATTTTTTTTTGTACATTTTCCCTGCAGGCATTTGTACACATGAATTATATCTCTCCTCTGACCTCTTCTCCACGTTGAACCATCTCAGTTCTCTCTATCTTTCTTTCCATGAGAGATGCACAAGCTCTTTAGTGGAAAACTTAGTGGCTCTTGTCTGAATTCTTTCTGGTAGCTCCTTTTCTCTCTTGCACTGGGGTCCTCAGAACTTCACACAATACTCCAGAGATCATTTCCTTGACCTGCTGGCAACATGCCTCTTAATGCTGCCCAGGATATCTTTTGCTTTCTTTAACACATGGGGCACTAAGTTGGCCAACTTGGTATTTACCTGGACTTCCAGGTAATTTTCTGCAAAGCTGCTTTCCACTTTGGCAGGCCCCATGTTTTGCAGTGCATGGGGGTTATTCTTCCCCAGATGTGAGACTTTGCACATCCCTGTGTTGAATTCCGTGATGTTCCTGTCACATCATTATTCCGGCCTCTTGAGATCCCTCTGGTTGGTAGAACAACTTTGTGCCCTACCATCCAGATCATTCATCACAGGATCATAGAATGGCTTGGGCTAGAAGGGACTTTTAGATCATCTAGTTCCATCCCTTGTCATGGACAGGGATGCCACCCACTAGACCAGGTTGCTCAGGGTCCCGTTCAACCTGGCCTTTAATACTTCCTGGGAAAGGGCATCCACTTATCTGAGCAGCCCATTTCAGTGCCTCACCATCCACTGAGTACAGAACTTCTTCCTAACAACTAACCTAACCTGTCCTCTTTTTGTTTAAAACTGTCTCCCCTTGTCCTATCAGTACTTGTCCATGCAAAAAGTTACTGTTCCTGTTTTTTATAAACCCAGTTTAGGTACTGGAAGGTCTCAGTAAAGTCCCCAGAGCCTTCTCTTTTCCAGGCTGAACTACCCCAACTCTCTCATCCTGTCTTCATAGGAGAGGTCCATCTCACTGTCTACTTATCCAGCTCATACTTCAACAACTTGTCTATGAAGATCGGAGACTGATGTTTTGTTTTTAAAAGAAGGCTAATATGCTGTTTTGCTTGTAGCCCATTAGTGGCCCTGAACATTTAAGGGGACAGAAGCAATTAACTGGCACAGACTTTACCCTGTGTTCTTGTTAATATAGTGTATGCTACATAAATCATCTCCTATACTGTAAATGGCCTAGCAGTTTGTATTTTCTACAATCATTTTTGTATTTTTTGACTGCTGTAGTACACCAGACAGTCACAAGCCAGAAAGTGAGTAATGATACAAAGGGATGCCAACTGTGAGTAAACTATTGCTGTACATGCTTTTCAATAAAACAGATGCATTTGTTTGTACTTTTAACTTCTAGGAGAAAAAACAGACACTGGAATTAATATTACTAGCTTAAACAAAGACAAGAAAATATTCCAATATCGTTCACTCCTCATATTAGTTTTATTATCAAATGAAATTCTCAAATGAAGCCGTAATGCTTAATTAAAGAACAATAAAATACTTAGAGGAAAAGTTCTTCTCTCTTTCTCTGTCATGTTGCTCTACCTTTCCCCTTTTAAAGTGAATCAACTTGTCTAATGACCTTTTTCTTCACCAAAATGTCTCTTTTCTGTATACTCTATAAATAGATCTTGAAAAATATACCAATTATCTTAAGACCTGCTTCTGCTCTTCTCAGCTCCTCTGGGATTGGATTTAATGTCTTGCACATAATGGAAGAGGAAAGAAATACTGTCATGAAAGAAGTTTATTGGGGAGTACTCCTGCATCTCCCATTTCTGTAGGCTAGAAGATGCTACTGTCTCTACTGCTACAAATTGAATTGCAAAAGGTAAGTGTGCCAGCACTTAAAAGAAAAATAATAAAGTAGAAGTAACTGGAGAAAATGTATCTTCAAAACAAGCAGTATATAAGCCTCTCCTTTTGCCTTTTATAAGTACCTTAAATCCTTTAGGATCCCTTTTCACTTTGCTTAGATTACTTACTGAGGGTGTTATTTTTGGTAGTGTTACATTTGCTGACAGTCAGTTTCAGACACATAGCATTAGACCTAGTATCTACAAGTTTTTAGAGATCTATCAAAGTGGTAAGTGCCATGTGCACTTTTCTGAACTCTGCCTTTAGCTCAGCTGAAGTTCTTCCCTATATCATTTCTTTGCCCCTACTCACATTTGCATAGAAACTTTACTTTGGCATCATTCCATATTTGGAGGAAAAGGACAGAGCAAAGGAGGATTAATGTTACCCCAAAAAATTTATATTTGGTATCCTGAGAAGGAAGAGAGTATTGGGTTTGTGCTCCTTCTCACCTCCTATTCAAATGACGGAAGTTCTAAAATGGAAGTGTTTATTAGATTAAAACTTAAGCTCCCTAACTCCATGTGTGCACTGCAGTACATAAAATACTATCCAACAACATTTTAAGCAGAAATTTATAACAAAAGCTTTCTTTAACGAAACAATTTATCACTGGCTAGAGTTTAATGTGTACTCTATTGGAAGTGAGTGTGGTAGGGGGGAGAGTCAACTCCCTTAAGGCTCTATTTTAAAGTAGAAAAGGGTAATAATTAAAGCAGGAAGCCATAAGCAGTAAGACACAGGCACAAATCTGACCAATACTGTAAGGAAAGTAATTAACTCATTGATAAGGGTGCACTGGAACATGGGAATGTTCATTTCAGTAGGAGTATGTGATCAAGTATCTTGTGACAGGAGATGGCAAGGAAAAAGGAGAAGCCATTAACAAAATATACAGGGACACAAAAGTGACAAGCAAACATAATGGAAGCAGACTCAAGAAGCAAACCTGGTGAACACACTGACTGATGGGCTACTAAGAAACTGCAGCAAAGAGGGGCTTTGCAGCTGACAGGGATGAAAACCTGAGGATCCAAGAGGTTGGGAAGCTACTGGGACTGTGCAAACTGATGGAGAACTGTGCAGATGAAGGGGACTAGGAAGGAACAGAGGAAAGGTAGGCAAAAACATTATAAAATGGGCTAGTCAAACGTAAAATGGGACAGTCAATAAGCTTTTCTAAGACCTGCATGTGATCACTGCAGACTATATTCTTAAATTATTTTTTAACTACATCTCTGCGTGATCTCATTTATCCTGTGTGTGTTAGTGCTGCAAGGGCTAACTAACAGCTTCTTGTCAGACTGTGTGAATGAGGAGCTCGGCATCAGCAGCTGGAGCAGGACCACAGTACACAGTGCATGTGCTTAGTTGCTGGAAGGGCCTGAGTGTCTGGTACAGCTCCCCAAGAGGTGTGTGTCTGCATCCTCTGTCCGTACCATTTGATCGCAAACCATAAACAAGATGGCCCTTAACACTGTGTCCGTTGTGAAACGTTCTGTTCATTCTTCCCAGGATGTCAGAACCTCAGTATTTAGATACTATTAAAAGGGTTCATGCTAATAAAATCTTCTTCCAAGTAGGTGTGAATTATTGAGTGCTCCCTTGCTTACCACCATATTTATAATTCTCTAAGCATGCCTGTCTTTGTATGAAGAACACCATTTGATTGTATTTGAGATGACAGAAGTTATTTTACAAATTTGTTTTAGTGATATTTTAATATAACATGGGAAGAAATTTCAGGTGGATTGAGTGAGGACAGACATGACCTTTTTTTAGTATGCTTCACCTTCATGAACTACAAATCCAGGCAAATATAATTACCTTCATGGACAACTGTAGTGAGTTTTCTGTGTATTAAAGACTTTTATTATGCATTGGTGCCAAATCAAACTGCTATGTTTGCCAACCATAATTCACACTGGACTTCTTAATTTATGGTTGCTACACAAATAGCTGATTTTTGGTCTATAAAAGAAATAGGACTTCTTCTGAGCTCAGCAGTATGGTTCAAAAATAATATGGTAATTCTAAATTTACATATTACGTGAAATTAATTTCTAGGAGTATCATTAAGATAGCAAGGACCAAATTTTAAACCTGAGACAGTAGCCTGAAATCAAGGAAACTTCTTTTTTAAATCTAACTTGATGCTTTACTCCAAATTCCAAGAATAGATAAATCATGAACAATATAATTCTTTAGCTTTTGTGAAAAAAACGTCCATCTTAATGGTTTTCCATAGCAACATTTGGATTTGAACAGTAGATAAGTAAATGGGAAGGATTACGTCACCCTCATCTAAGAGGTATACCTAAGAGTATATTGCTCCTTCTCCTTGAGCCTCTCTTAATCTGCAGTTCTTCCTGAATCCACAGTACAGAATGTATTTACTTGGGCTTACTGGGAGCGAAAAATACTGGACCCTGCTGACGCTAATCCTAACTTCACTTAACCCCTGAATGCAGTACTTATCTTAGGTTCTTATCTCAGACATAAATCCTGGTGGTGTTTTTAACTTAAAAAGTAGACGGTGATGAGTGATTAGCTGTATTAGCACTTACGCTGTTCTTTAGAGGAGCAAAAGTTTTAATTTTCAAATAAAATTTTGTTTGTTGGAGTTTTGGCTGAAGCCAGTGAATGAGCTCCTTCTCATTTTTTGGCTTGTTTTGCAGATGGAAACTGGTCTCTGTAGCTTTTACACCAACACAGTTAATTTTCAGTGTTGGAATTTTCTATGGATTATTGAAAATATTATTCTATCTATGAGTACATTTTTTCCTACTGCAGTAAGTTTTCTAGAAGGAGACTGTATTATGAACTGAATTGGGTTGTGAAACCAATCTATTTTGTCTATATACATATACATATATATCCTCAGACACAGATGTAAAAATGTATACATTTAAAAATTAGAAATATATCTGTTATATGCCTAGTAGGAATATATATATATATATAACACATATATTTTATATAACCATTGTGAATATTCCTGAGTTAGAAATACTGATAAACATGCCACACTGTTTCAGGGTGTGCTTGTTGTTAATTTAGTAGGTATTTTATTTTAAGACTCACAAAGAGAATTTGTTGCTGCCCATTTCATGTTATTGCCAAAACTGCCTGCAAACAGGAAACAGAGATACCCCTTATTTTTCTACACTGTCAACAGCAGTGCAACACATACACACTTACTATCACAAATGAACACCATTCTGTATCAAAATGTGAAACTCACCTAAAATCATTTCAGACTAGGTAAAAGTACTATCTTATCAAAGGAAACAGCCTATCTATTCAGAAAACAAAATACAATGTTTAGTATCATTTGGTATTTTTGATGGGCTTGCATATTTTTCTTCTGCTTCAGACTGTAAAACAGTATGCAGTGACTGAAGCTGGAATGCAAATGTTTTGTTTATCCCTTCATATACAAGCTTTTTTAATAGTGAGCTTCGTATTTTATGACCCTTTTAGGCTTGCAGCTTTATGCTGAGTCATGGAGTCTTTGTTGTTATTTATGTTCAGCTGGAGATTAAACTTCCTGTTTTTAATGATTAAAAAGTAAAAAGCATTTGAAATCTTTCACAGGCAGTTCCAGTTGCCAATCTGTACTCTTTTCCCTAGTTTCTAAACAGAATATGTTCACTTCCACCTAAGTCTGAATATGGATTTTAAAAATAATAGTAACCAAAAATTTTTTGGAATGTTAATTAAATCCACCTTTGTAGATTTACAATAAGCAAATCCATGTATGTCTTAAAGATCATGTAAAAACACATATCTTCTCAAAATACAAAGCAACATGGAAGGGTGTTTCATACTGCCGTCACTGAACTTTGTATGGTAAAAACCTAGGCTTATATATGCTTATTGTAATTAATAAGTATAATTTATAATAGCTTAAATTATTTTATATATCTCTTTAGAATCAATTCAGTGAATTTAAGGCTAAAAATATTGGTAATTTTATTTTATAGCCTTGCCTCTGCATTTTTATAATACTGATAAAAGAGAGAAAACAAGTACTACTTTCAGGTGTGAAGAGGTGCTGACCCCAAACTAGTATGCTATTCTGACACAGAACCTCTGCTCTTTTACGCTAATTTTTATTCCCAAAGAGAAAAAAAAATACTCAAAAAATTAAAGCTGTATTCAGCCAAAAACTTTGAAAAATGAAATTGTCATTTAAGACTGCATCTAAAAAATCCATTGTAAATAACAGAGAAGAAAACTTAGATTTAGGAGTAATTCGCAAACTAAAAATGCTCAACTGCTCCAGAGAAAATGAGACTCAGGTTACTTCAAAGTCAGTTGAGATAACCTGATTTGTTATCCTATAAAAATTAAACCAGAGCATGCCTTCTCTGAAGACTTCTACCCTGAGCCCAATTCCATATCAGATAATTTGAATCAACTTTACATATGTCTGCACTGCTGTCAAACAAGAGGAACAAGACTTGTTGGAACAAGGCCTGTGAGGCTTCTGAACCCGCCACCACATGAACACAGAGGGAAGAAGTCAAGTGTTTGTTCTGTACTGCTGAAGCCACCATCAGTGGGAAGGAAGACCAATCGACAAACCCCAAGTACATCCCACATGAGATCCTGTCACGCCTTTAAACTGCACTGCAAAAACAACCTTAGCCTCTTAGTGCCTCAGTTACAAACACAGTAGCTTTTCTGTATAGGTAAGTAGTATAGTACAGAGTAGCCGACTTCAACACAAACGTTCGCTGCAAAAACAAAGTGCATCCATCCCTCCTGGCAGAACTTTTAACCTCTGTTAGCACACAGTTTAATCATTGACTTTTCCAGTTTCAGATTTAATTTGGAAGCATGCCATATCAGGGAGCAGAGCTAAACTTACATGGAAAAGTTGGGGTTTTTTTAAAAATAAATAACATGGAAATCACATTTGAGTTAACTGTGCAAGTAAGTTACCAATACAAAGAGTAAAATTCATTAGATCACATCTATGGAGGGGATACAATGAAAAAAAAAAAAGCAGTATTAACTAGGGACTACACAGAAAATAGTTTCTGGCGATTTCCTGAATTCTTCTATCGTGATGTGCCTTTAGAAATAGTAACTTGGAATAATACTTGCATTTTGTGCCTGAAGTGGGAGGTGAGTTCATTAACAGTGCTCATGTAAGCAACTATGCAGAATACAGAAGGAGAAAAAAAAGTCATAACATTGACAGGACAGTTTATAGAGAAGTAATAAATCTTCATCAGAACATTGTAAAGTTGAAACTTCTAAAGTTGAAAGTATTTATAACAGTTTTATTATAGATGCATCACAAATTAAGAGTGGTTTCATAAATAAAATTTTATTTTTATGTAAATTTCTTGTTCTGATTTTTTAAATTAACTTTTCATTCTTGTTTTCAGTCAACCAAAAACCCTTTTTGTTTCAAGATATAAAATTTATTATTTTCATTAAAAGAGATAATAAAATAAATAAAAGAATTTACTTCCATGTGATCACTGGGTGAAAATATTCAATACATTGTTTCTGAAAAAAAACACCAAGCCTCAAATAGAAGACTGCAAATTTAGGCTGGAAAAAAAAAAAAAAGACTGTATGAAGGAAAGTGAGATATAATCATTAGAAATAACTTAAACCTCAAATAAAAAGGGCAAATTTGATATTCACACAAAGAGCCAAGTAACTTGCTTTAGAGGCAATATGTTCATGAAAGCCTGAAAAATGTATTGTCACTGATAAAATCAAGATAAGATATTTTTTTGCCGGTTTGAGGACATCATGCAGCTTTGCAGCTACACTGTCACAATTCACTCACTTCATATGCAAGAGATTAAAGAAGCAGCAGAAGTGTTGCAAATCAGCATTCCCAGTAGTAGGATAATAATATGCAATCTTTTAGCAATAATTTTGCAAAGAATATGTACAGCATACCAGAAATTCTTGTCTAATGCATGCTTTATATGCATGGATATAAATGCATAATGTTGTGTTTCACCAAAAATTCACAAGTATCTAACAATCACAAGACTCTCTAATAATCCTATCCTATAAATAAATGCAAATTTGGAACTGTGCTGCTTCTTTTTAAGAGGACTATTGATATATTTTTCTAACATTTCAAATGTCAATCAAAAAGAAAACTTATCCTCAATTGCACGTGAAAACTAATGTTTCAGTTGGTAGATGGATCAAAGAACTAGTCTTTTAAGACTGCTTACATTTCAATAAAACAGATGTCAAAAGCATAATGTATCATGTATTTCACAAATGAAACTTTGCAAGTAACATCTGAAATTACCTTGGAATTTTACCATGATTAATTTGACATTTTCTCTAAGGAAAGAAATATATTTCGCCCTGCAATTTGGGCACGTGATTTTAGCACCTAATCCCTTCTTTGCTTGAGTTCAGGTTGGTGTTTTGGTAGGGTACTTCTGCAATTTTTCTTTCACAGGAAAAAAAGAGGAAAATCTTCTAGGAAAACCAATATAAAACATATCACAGGGAAAGTATTTCCCTACAATTGCTGTCAGTAGTTATCAAGCTGATTAACAATCACAACTCCCAGCTGTTTGTAGGCATGAATGAAGGCATCACATAAGCTGAAAGGCAAACAAGGTGCCTCTATGTGGACCATTAATTGTAAGTAAATGCAGATGGTATGAATGTCATCTCGTTTGTACAACTCAGATCTTAGACATTTAGTACAAAGGAAGGTTTGAATGTAAGGCTAGTAATGAACATGGAATATAGGGTGCAACAAGGGAAGCTTAGGATGCTAGGCTGAGTTTCAGGAAAGGTGATCTTTCATCTATCTAGTCACTAGTTTTTAGGCTCCACAGCTTTAAAGCCACTTTGACTATCTCAGCCCTATAGTGAACCCTTAGCTGGGGCATGGCAAGGCTATGTTCACATCTGTGCCAAAGGATAATTGCTAAAGGAGAAAGAAACAAAAGAAAACCCAAGTGAAACTTACAAGCAGAAGCAGAAGGATGATGACTAATGGGAGACCATGACAAAAAATTTTCAAAGAGCTGGATTTCAAGAATGACTTTGAACCAGGAAACAGAACAACTATTGTGAGTACAAGTGTTCAATATGTGTTGGGTAAAGGCAAATAAGG
Organism: Parotia lawesii; assembly: GCA_003713295.1. NCBI lineage: Eukaryota > Metazoa > Chordata > Aves > Passeriformes > Paradisaeidae > Parotia > Parotia lawesii. The sequence continues at coordinate 580,479 of RAHM01000284.1, read as the reverse complement.
GAAGAATCATCACAATGAATAGTGATTCTTACTTCAGCAAAACACACTCAAAGATTTCTGAACTACAAAGCAAAGCATCATATATTCAGTGAGAAACAAAATCCAGAGACATAATTGTACACAGATGTATCCTCTTTCTCTAGTGGAGAAGGTTATCTAGCAGCTGGTGCTGATGCATGAAGTAGGATACATTATAATATCCCTACATGTAGTTTGCCACAACTTCTGAATATCTTGGCTTAGTAATTAGGTGAAGTATATTGGGCTTTGTTGTTGAGGCCAAAGACACATACACCAAACACTACTTTAGGGATAGTGTTCCATTTTCTTTCCAGTACAAACCTCCACATCTGCCCTGCCAACCAGGAAAGGAAAGGAGTCTGACAGCAATTAATTCTACACGGGAAGGTACTGGATTGATACACAAGTGTAACAAAATATTGTAGCCAAGGTTGCTAGGTTGTTCATCACATTAGTTGTTAATATACTCTATAATATTACTTACGTCAATTCTTCTGAATAAGGTGAAATTCAGATTTTAAATGAATTTGTCAGTGGCTTCAAGAAGCCCTTTATACTTAGGTTATTAGTGTGCAATTTCTGTTACTGTATGTTCCCTGCACCCATAACACTTGCTACATTATAGGAAATGTTCACTTGCACTGTATCTCAGTAATTATTTTATGCCAACAACATTGTTTACCGAACACGAAGTACTGGCCCTTGCTTTTGAAAAATTATGTATTACATAATTACTTAAAACCTGATGATTTTCTTCCTTGTATCTGAGTTTTTGGCACTTAATCTTCTATTGGTAAGTTGTTTTATCCCTGCATTTCTTTAGTCTTCAAAAACATGTACTGACCACCCTAGCAACGTGCCACAGTTTAAATTGCCATTTTCCATATGTTTTTAATAGATCATTTGACTCTAATTTATCTTCAGGAGTTTTTCTGCACTGACCTGTTACACCAAGTCCCTGCACTGTTGTTTTTGGGGCTTTAATTTCCATTTATCTTTGCTAGCCTCATCACTGTTGATGCTTGTTTTGTTATGTTAGTCAGACCAGACGGTGTACCATCTTGAAGGATCCACTCTGTATGCCATCTACCTAATTAGAGAGGCTCAATTTCTAAGGCAACAGCTTGCAGTGTCTGAGGGATCTTCTGTTATAGATACCACCACAAATCACTATTCAGAGTGACATTAATTAATTGGTCTCTTCCCAGGATTTAGCCTACTTTGGCAAAGATATCACAGCATTTTATTTATATTAGTTCCCTCTCCTCTCCTGTCTATTATCAGCTTGACTTAGGGGTCCTAAACTTCTATTATTCATATTAAAGATAAATAATTTTGTTGCTTGCTTCTGAAATGTCAGTCAATGCCTTGTCATGGACTGGTAGCCTCTTAGTTGTTTAGCTGACTGGCTGCTTCCCCAAATCCACTCATCACTGTTCATAACATATCTGGAAAGCTTTGGGATTTTCCCAGTGGAGCATTTACTCATTTTATGGTTGAATTATTTCTTTCTTGGATGGGAGACAAAGAACTTGTAACATAAACAAGTTTCCTCCTCATTTTACAATGGAAGTGATGGTGAATGTCAGCCTAATCACTAAATCTTTTCAGTACACTTCTTTTCAAGTGTTCATTTTCAAAACTGCTCCAGCAATCACTATTTGCTTCCTAATATTAAAAGTGCCATGTGAAAGTGAATATGTAACTCCTGCTTTAGAACAGTAGCAGAGAACATTCTGTGATTTAATGTAACAGTTTATGCACTGAGGAAGCATACATGAGCCTTCTCCACATCCAAGTCCTCCTCTTCCTTCCCCCACCCCAAAAAGAAAAAAAAATTTACATTAGCAATAAGAAGTGTATCAAGAGGAAAAAAAGAGGGGGGGAAAGTGCCAGAAAATGTTGCAACATAGAAATTTATGCCAATTAAGGGGGAAGAATGATACTGAAGCATCTCAGTTTGTAATGGCCAAACCTAATTTGTCAATTTTATTGCATAAATTTAATGTTAGATTTAATCTGTTCACTAGAAATTATTGCAACTTGCTGGTTAATTTTTAAAGCAACCTTTGGAAAACCACACCTTGTGTCATGTTCCAGCTGCAAGGTTACTGTGAGAGACACAGAAACACACTACTTCAGTAGGAAGTGAAAAAAAAAAATATAGGATATGTAAGTGGTCATGGGTGTCTATAATCTGAGTTCTGCTTCTGATGCATTGCTTATGGTGCGGGTTTTTTCACCCTCATCATTGATAGTGTAGATACCGTTTGCAACCATGGTAGCTGCAGGTGCAAATATCAGGACATTTATTCTTTAGGCCTTTATCCTGAGTGCAATTACTGACTGACTAGAAAATGATGCAACTGTAGTTTAGAAAGTAATCTTATTTCTAAAATGCAAAAATTATGATTTAATTGGGTTTATTTTAACCCAGCCATTTAATTTATGCTATATGAATAGTTAACAGCGATAGTGGAACAAATAGCATTTATTTACATCCACTTGGTTCATAAAATCAGTTTCACAGCAAGATAAATTTTGTTGTACAACAGCAACAAAACTTTCCCAAATTGGCTTTTATGCGATAAATTCTCTAACAAACAAATTTTGCTTAAATATTTTAACATAAATTTATTTTCAATTCATGCTTAAGATGTTGAAAGCTTTATTTTTTTTCTGATTTCATCCACTGTCATAAAGTAAGAACTTTAAAGTGGCAATTCCCCTCACCATGTCTTTTCTCCAGAATTATTTGTGACTTTGAAAAGGCCATCACTATTAATATCATCAAAACCAAAATAATTCTCACTATTTTTAACATTACTATCAAGCTAATAATAAGTATTGTTTATTAATATTAACAATAGCCTTTAACCTGCACCTTTAAAAAAAAAGTGCCTATGAAGTATTTTGATGTGTAGCATAGGCAGAAAAAACAGTCATGGTATTTTAATTTAAATATTTAAATTGGGAAATTCAAAGTTCAAATTTGAACGTGAATCTGAAGATATCCATTATCTGAAGGCTTGTTTCATGGTGTAGGTGTTCAATATATAGTAAACCTGACCATTAGGAAACTTTGAGGGCAAACTTAACCAGAGTTTCCCTGATGACCTTTAAAATGCGTGGAGACTATTTAACTGCAAGGAGATGTGTCTCGTGAGTTGATACACTTAACAGAGATTCTCTTCAGTGTTCATGGCACTCGATCAGGCCTCTAAATGCAGTTCCGTTTTCAAGGGGCAAAAATAAGGATTTTTTTTCCACACTGACAGGTTTCTCAAAAGGTGAGAAAGAAAGTTCTTCTCTGTTTCCCCAGAGTGGCTCAAGCACCAGGCTACAGGCTACTCTGGCTGAAAACACCCATCTTTCCCTTCTTGAAAAGCACCACTGTGCAGAACATACTGTGAAAAAGAGTAAAAAGAGCAAGACTACTCCTGTAGGAGACTGAATCTTTAGTAGCAAGTCCTGCATATTCTTTGGTCACCATCCCTAATGATTAGTTTTTACCTGTGCTGTTCTATTACTGACAATCTTCTACCTAATTTATATACTGCATGCTTACATACAAATTAAATAACAAACTACTCCAAAATCTAGCAGACTATAGTGAAATTCATTTAAGGCATAAGGGTCATAAATACCTAAATTTCATATAACTGGATAAGCAAGGCATTTTTTCTAAGTACTGAATTATCAATGCATGAGTATAGAGGAGTATGAGAGCATATTAATAATCTGGTAGATGATAAAACACACTAATTAAATAAACTGTAGTAAAAACATAAAGGTCTGCTTGAAAATACTGACCTCTGAAATTGATCCAGATGTTAAAAATAATAATAAAATTCTCAAGGAAAGCATTAGAATAAAATTCTATTAATTACTGATTAGCAAAATTAAGAAATCTGTGCACATATTTTAAACATCCTTTAAAGGTTGGGTGGGCTTTTTTTTCATTTTGGTATTTTAATTCACAGTTGTTTCTTCACCTGGTACCCCACTAATTGACTCCTCTCATAAAAACTCATAGTTTTATGACTAATACAATAATTTGAGAAGAGGTGTTGGGCTGGACAACTTTTGAAGGATCCCTTCCAAATCAAACTATTCTATGATAATGTCTTTTGATCAATTACATACAATTAAGACCTGCCAAAATAAAACATAAATAAAAATTATGATGAAAGGGGAAAGTACTTACAAACCTCTGATCATTATGATGTATCTCAGTAGGCCTTAAAATGGGAATATAGACACTTTTAATTATTTTATTTTATTTTGAAATATAAGCCCTATACTAATCATTCAAAATGTGGTGATCTGCCCCTAACACTGTGGCTAAGGGGTTTTTTTCAGAGAAAAATTCTAATATCAATATATGCAACTTCAATTTTTTAAACTAAAATTTAAAATTATTTATTTATTATAAATTACAAATTTTGTATTTAATTTTTTTGAATTCTGAGATTATTCTATTTGCAATCTTAAAAATCAAATAATTCTTTTCTGGAACAAAGTTATCTGGAGTTTACTAAATATTGGCAGATAAGAACTGGTGAGATTTTATATAATCTCAAAAAAAAAAAAAAAAAAAAAGAAAAAAGAAAAGGCAAAAAAGCCCTAAAGCTTTCCTGGGGTTTACTGGGGTTTTATTTTCATTCTCCCACTACTTAAAGATGTACTTTAGCTGATGTCTATTCTGGCTAATTTTCTATGGCTTCTAAAAGCAGTACAGAATATACAATACCATTACCAGTCTCTGAATTCAAATTACACTGTGTGAATATATGTCTTGGTTTAAAAGACAGATGTGTGCCAAGGAAGGCAGGAACCTTCCTGGAATGGAAAGATGACCCCTCCACCTCCAAATAATCATAACTTTGAAATTACAAGGCTTCCAGGCAAAGATAAGGGAAAAGGAATAACAGTTCTTTACTAGAATATATATATATATATATACACACATACACATATAACAAGAGAGCCAAACAACAACAGCAACAACAAAAAGAAGAAAAGCCTGTAACAGCCTTTTCTCACCCGTCAAGCAATTTCCCCTTTGGTGTAGTTATGACCAAAACTGGCAGGGGGCACTGTTGGCTCACGTTGGGGCAGAGAGGCTGCAGTACCCCCCTTGCAGCTTCAAGGGGCGCTCTGATGCAAGATCGGGACCTCCCTGGGGGTGATGGCAGCTCAGATGAGAGACAGGCAAGAAAGGTTGGCTCCTCCAGGCACCCATGAGAGTCAGTCTTTGGCACCGCTAATGGCAGCCAGTACATGCTGGGAAGGGAGGCAGGGCTTTATTGCTACGCTGCACTACTGTACAGAGAAGAGATCCGCTATGCCAGGACACTCAGCCACGTCTTTTGTCTCTTGATCCGTGTCCATTCACTATCTCCCCGACAACAAATAGGAAGAAAATTCCCTGAGAAAAAAGAAAAAACATAAACCTAACCCCCAACATTATACTATAGCACAAGAAAACAAACTTGATACTGAATGGATGATTTGTTCTGCAGAATAATTTTTTTCATCAGATCTTCAGAAACATATGAAATACAAGAAGTAAAATTGCTCATTTTTAAAATATTTACAATCATATGTAGAGAAAAAAAAGTGATCTTCATTCTACTTGTAAATGACCAAAAGCAGTTGGAAAATACAGAAGTTGTCTACCCCACCCCTAATTCCTTATTTAAAAATCAAAAAACCAACTTAACAAATATGTGCTTTGAAGTACATGAATTTGAAATATTTATGGACCTACTCATATTCTTCTTTATTAAAAACATCTAAATTCCCTACTTCTTACACTTTCAGAGCACAAAAAATCAGAGATTGTAATTGTCATGGTTTAGGAATGATCTTCAGTTTTCTCCCTCTAAAAACCACATGCCATTCCTCCTACCCCTCCAATTGGTGGAACAAAAGGCAAAGATCATGGGTTGAATAAGAACAATTTACTGGAAACAGCAATGAGATAAGAAAAGAAACAGTAACAGTAACAATAACAAAAGATATAAGAAAATAAATTATTCACATGTAAAAATTCCTTGATAATAGATAATACTGGACATATCCCTCGGACACATTTTCTTGACCAAAAGTATCCCCTTCCCCTCAGAAAAGAGTCCCTTTCCCCTATCCCCAGAAAAAAATGTGAGGTGGTACAGAACAACCTACGAGTCCTGGCCCTGCCCCTCCTGTCTACTGCAAAAATTAACCCTGCCCTGGCTAGAACCAGAATATTATCTACCCATATTCTATACCATGCCCACATCCTACACCTTTCAACTATATACATGTATCTACATCTATATATCTACACACAAGCACAGGTATCATTTCCATAGTCAAGGGCCATCCCTCCAAGTTGCCTATTGAGTTCATTTAGTCCATAGCTGTGGGTTCTATCCAGGGCAGAAGGGCTGGTCTGCTGTCGGGGTTGCAGTCTGCATCAGGAGCTCATGACTGCTGGAGCAGTCCATACTCATTGTCCATGGTAGTTCTGGCATACAGTGGCAGTGGCATTCAGCAACCAATATTATACAATTAAACATTACAGTCTCTTCTCACCCAAAAATCAAATCCCCTTGAGGTACACATCATGTTTCCTGGTCCCTCTGCATTACCCACCAAGCTCACTCAGGCCCTTGAGCAAAAATAATCCCAAGGATGGGTTTGCCTTTGCTTGAGGCAGGACTAATCCAAACTGTATTCCCTAATACTTTTCCTGTATGCTTCACAGTGACTTTATCCCCTTCTATGGTACATGGAGGTTTTGATTGGGCAGGGACAGCTCGATTGCTAGAGCCTCAGATGTTAATTAAACCAGGTGGCCTTAGCTAAATGTAAATCTCAGTGTTTGAAGGTCCCACCACCCATTGCTTTCCATGTGGTTTTCAACAGTCCATCGTACCATTCCCGCTTCCCAGAGGCTGGTGCATAATAGGGAATAGGATAAAGCCACTCAATACTGTGTTCCCTGGCCTGGATGTCCAGAAGGTTGTTTTGGAAATGAGTCCCATTGTCTGACTCAGTTCTCTCAGGAGTTCCAGGTCACCACAGGACTTGCTTTCCAAGGCCCAGGATGGTGTTCCAGGCAGTGGTGTGAGGCACGGGGTACTTCTCCAGCCATCCAGTGGTTGTTTACAAGAGCACGTAGCACTTGCCTTGGCAGGCCTGCAGGAGTGTGATATAACCCCTTATTTATAGGGCCCCCCTTATTTATATTTTGACCATCATCTACCATACCAGCGAAGCTTTACTTGGCCTGCTTGATCCCAGAACATTTCACAGTTACAGATAACCTGGGATATAGAATCCATGGGTAAGCGCATCCCTGAATCATGAGTCTATCTGGGTGTTGCATCTCTTCCCTGGTGACCTGAGGCAACATGGGCCCACTGAGCCAGAAGTAATTCACCCTTTATGTTTCCAGTCCAGATCCTCTCGAGACATTTTAATCTTGGCAGCTCGATCCACCCGTCCATTGTTGAGATGTTCTTCTTCTTGCCTGACTCTTGGGCACATGTGCATCTCATGATCTGCTTTTGCAGCCAACTTCTCTACCCAGGCAGTGACGTCTTGCCACAGTTCAGCAGCTCAGATGGATTTGCCAGCTGGTCCTTCTCCATCATTCCAGCCACACCCATGGAGCATTTGCCACCATTCACGAGTCAGTGTAGAGGTAGAGCACTGACCACTTCTCTCATTCAGCAATATCTGAAGCCAGCTGGACAGCTTTTAGCTCTGACTTGATCCACCTTGTCCCCCAGCAGTGTCTGTGACTCGCCGCATAGGGCTCCACACAGATTTCCATTTTCAATTTATCCTTACAATATGGCCAAAAATGTCAGTGAAGAGAGTGTATCGCTTTTCATTTCCAGGTAGCTAGTTATATACTGGGGCCTCCTCAGCATATGTCACCGTTCCCTCCTCTGATGATGGTAATGATAGACCAAAATTTTTCCCTTCAGGTCAGTTCATGGTTACTTCCAAGATTCCTGGGTTATTGGGCTTTACTGTCTGAACTTGCTGTGTGATCAGCATGACCCACTTACTCCATGTAGCATCAGTGTCATGGTATGTGGTGGGGACTTTCTCCTCAAACATCCAGCCCAGCATTGGCAGTCGGGCTGCCAGAAGGAGCTGTGCTTCAGTGCCAATCACTTCTGGAGGAGCTCAAACTCAGGTACTCTTTGCCAGAGGGTTCAGGAAGGACCTGAAAGAAAGAACTGTAGCCAATTTCCTGCTAAGCAGGTTTATTAACAAAAACTAACAATGGAGAGATTAAGGTTCCTAACAGCTGGCTAGCTTATTCTCGGGGAGGAGAACTCAAGCCACGCTGGGCGCCTGAACAGGATTGATTGGTCAGAGACCCAGAACTCTAGGGGAGTCTCCTTTTATACCCCTCCCAGGAGCACCACCTCCCCTCGCAAGAGTCTTGGAGACAACTTGATTGGTGTCTGTGTGCTCCTTGTCCAGGTGATTGGTTCATTCAAATGGACAAGGTAGGGGCATCGAGTGATTGGTGAAGTCCTGGTCCAATCCAGGTCCTCGGGTTATCCCCTTATGCTAATCACAGTTGACACCCTTCTTCTAGAAATTTCTCCCTTCCCCTCCTGTCAATCAACCCAAGGCCTAGTATTAATACAGGAAACCAACCTAAAACTAATCAGCCTCACACACAAAAGAATTTAACATTATCCCCAAATAACAAAATGCCCCTTAACCATTTACCAGACTTAACAATAACTTGGAACCACTTAGCCATTAACTGTTTTAACGAATCATTAATAATAAGAGACTCTTGTCATGGGGGGCTACAAAAGTCAACCTCCCACAGTCATTTATAACAGACCATTCTCTGCAGCTGCAGTTTAGAGCACATTTTTTATATCTTGTCCTGACCTGACTGGTGCAAGGGCTACTGCATGAACAATCTCCTGTTTAATTTGTCCAGGAGTTTGTTGTTGTCCAGGACCCCACCTTAAATCCTTCCTCCATATCACAAGATAGACAGCATTTACAATCTGACTGTAATCGGGAATATGCATCCACCAAACACCCACAGCACCTAGGGAAAACCTGTGTTTTTGCCTTGCTGGTTGGTGGGAACATAGCTGCTGTTTGTTGACCACGTCCATTGGAATCTCACAATGTCCATCTTGCCATTTTACTCCTAAAAACTGAATTTCCTGGGGAGGTTCCTTTGCCTTACTTTGCTTAACTGCAAAACTGTCCTTCAAGAGGATTTTGATTATCTTCTGTCATTTCTCTAAAACTTCCTCTGCTGTGTTGCCCCACACTGCGATGTCACCACTATACTGCAAGAGTTCAGGAGCCTCACCCTTTTCCAGTGCAGTCTGGATCAGTCCATGGCAAATAGTGGGGCTGTGTTTCCACCCCTGGGGCAGTTGATTCCAAGTGCATGCCCCTCCAGCTTAGAGCAAACTGTGGCCTGACTAAGGCTCTGCTGCTAAAGGAACGGAGAAAGCGCATTAGCAGTGTCGGTGGTGGCACCACTTTGCTGCCTTGGGCTCAGTCCATACTGAAGTTCCAGCATGTCCAGCACAACAGCATTCAGAGGTGGTGTGAGTAGTCAGTGCACGTTAGATAATGCACAAATAACCAATTCACAGAGAGACAGCTGGAACAATTTAACAAAATATGTGCACAAACATATATTTAGGAAAAAAACTTTAGAGGAATATATTTTCAGTCAAATACAAGTTGTCACAAAGCACATAAATTATTCCCTTTTGCTAACCACACAATTATTCTCATTCACTAACTACACAATTTTAAATTTATAAGAAAACAGAGAGGAACTTTCAGCTCTTCCCTTTTCAATTAAGCAATTTATAGACAGATGTGTCCTTCTTCGCATGTTCCTCATTATCTCTTTGGTTTTGTTCAAATTTTTCAATAGAATTAATGATTAGATTTAAAAATGAAAACAAATACACCGTAATACATGCAAGTTATGACTCACCCTTGAAGGTGGGTAACAGGTTCTTGTTAATACATCCGTTGGACTTAATACATCCGTTGGACTAGAATGAAATGACACTGAATGATCAGTGTTTATATATATGTGGCAGGTTTATTTCAGAACAATTTGTTTGCAATGGAATGGAGATATGTAGCCGTTTTGTTTATTATCAATTATATACAATATAAAAGTATAAAGATATCACTTAAGAAAATAGTGATAATAGGAAAAGAAAGAAAAAAAGAGAAAGAAAGTTTAACAGCAGATACTGGAGAAGAATGGTATTACCACCTATCACTAACCCGAGCCCCACGGCTTCTGTGCCGGAGCACAAGGTGCTGCGATCTTCCAAAAGCGTCTCATTAGCTAAGCTGCTCAGCAGGATCAGCCACACACACTCACACATGTGTGCACGCACAAACACATGGATAGCTTCCGTAATATGGGTCGACAGCAAAGAGGCAGGAAGGGTCTCCGTATAGAGTTTCACGGATGGAGGTTTATTGCAGCCACACCGTGAAGGAGTCCAGAGGTGAAGACAAAAGACAATGGAGGGTCCAGGTTTAAGTGCAGGAGCAGATCGAGCATCAGAGACCAATGATCTGAGGGCATGAGGGTGGTACAAAGGCAGGACTAGGGAATGGGAGACAATAGGGAAACTGTGGGGGAGTGGCGAGGGGCAAGGGCCAATGGGGCAATCTGGAGTGGAGAACTTTCTAGGGCATGGGACATATAAGGTAGCAAGGGGGCAGAGGGGCCACGGGCCAACTGGGGAAGCAGAACTGGGGTACATTGCCATAACAGAACACAGCATCCTGGGAGAAGCTTTTTTTCTTGCCGTAACCTGGGAAGAATTCTCTGGTGCTAGGGACTGTCTTACCAGAGAACTCTCTTTGTCACTTGTACCGCAGGCCAACCGGCCACCACAACTACCCGTAAATCCAGAAACAAGACTCGACTCTCAAAATTTATGTGTCTGTTGGTCAAAATGATGATCACAGTCTTGATCCGTCGGGGGCGGGGGAAGCGCACACAATGGGTCAATGGGTTAATATATACTGAGGGTCAGGTGGGAATGCCCAGGTACCTCCTCTGTGGACGGGAGTATTACATTGTCTGTTGCAACACTGTGGATTGTGCACAAGAGTTTGGGGGCCCTTCAAGGGTCTTTAATAGGCTATAACACCATCTAAGACATGACTGCCATTTCTTCCACCAGTGTCGAGACAGTTATGCCTAATTGGAAGGGACAAACACTGGAATTGGACTGGAATAATAAAAGACAAGAGTAAAAACAGGATTGAGAGCAAAAGAGCGAAAACCACAGAATAAGCTATTAACCAGATGCTAAGACTATCTGATGCCTTAAAAGTAATCTTTACTTTTTTTTTCAATATAAGAGAACAGCTATCAGGAGGATGCAGAAAATTATCCAAAAAAGTTTCAGGAGAACTCTAACGCAACTAAAAGCAACACTGATAAATGAATATAAAAACAGACTCAAACTGCGGTTCAAAAGTGGCTATCAGTCTAATCATCTAGTGTTATCTTGTCTGTACTCCACACGTATGCTCACACTTAAACACAATTAGCCAAATGCTCACTTTTGAACATTTGAGATCTCCAAGAAACTTGTTTAGCAATTAGACTGCAGAGAGCAGTTAAGTGTTTCATATATTCAGTACTGAAAACTTACAAAATTCTTGGTTTTGGTCACTGTTAAAACTGTCACTGTTTCTCACAGATGTACAGCAAATATGCTGAATGGACCAGAGCACTCTAACCACCATGTACTGTTTATGATTACTGCAGATTTCCTGCCACATGGTAAAGCATTATGATATGGTCAAAACAAGCATTCACAGTTTAACTAGATATGATAAGGAAAAAGTAGTCACTGTTTACCGTAGTACTGCATTATCCCTTGGTATAGCTCTGTAATTTGCAGCCATTTAGTAAGAGCATAAATGAAAGGTTGCTAATCAGATCCTGAGAAGAGAACCATCTCTAAGTCTAAATTTAAAGTCTTTTCCTGCTGACAAATAAATAGTGAATCCATACTCTCAGGACTAGAGGAGACATGGTTGGGACATATGAGCAAACAGTCAAGATAGCTTTGAAACAGCTTTGGAACTTCTATGAAGTCCAGAGAACTTCTCTGGACAATAGCATGATTTGTAGTTACTCAAGGTTGCACTAGGTTGATTGCATACATGACTACACAACTTATAGTGCTATAGCCCAGAATATGATTTAGAGTCACTAAGTATATAGCCACATAAGCTATGTTTACTCTCTAGTTCTAATTTAATTTATGGAAATTACTAACAGAAAGCACAAAAAAATCAAGAATGAGTCTTCACACAGACTGTATAATTTGTTATTGCACTAATGGTGCTTTAATGGTTTAATATTAGTATAATTACATTGACAGAATTAAACTATATAAAAAGGCCTATATAGACCAACTAAACCACTGTATTCCTCTTTTTCAACCGGACAAAAGTTTGTATGTCACTTCTACTCCTCAAGAAACCCACAAACAGCTAATTTGGAAAAGAGTTACAAGGTTTAAAAATAGCTGAGAGTGGCCACGTTTGTATCAAGAATTTCAGTCTAGTATTGAAAGCTCCCTTTTATGTCCAACACAATTTATGTGAACTACCTTTCATGAACATCTTTTTTGATTAAACTCTAATTGCTTTGGTACTTCAAAGTTATATCCCTGACCTAAAATTAATTCATTGTTTATATTCGTTAAGCTCATTGGAAGCCCAGGAGGCTTCATGATCTGTTCTTGCTGTCTAAACAGAACCATGGAATTATTCACATATGCAGAATTCTTACTAGTGTCTTATCTGATACAGCATTTATTATTATTGAACACCTATGACACTACAGTAAATAATGAAGTTTGATTTATAGTGCACTAGGAGTAACCTCCTCTTCCTCAAATTAATGTGTCCTTAATAAGACCTTTTAAAAAAAAAAACAACAAAACATTTTCGTAGGGAATGAACCATCCTTTTCATTTGTACCAATATTCCAGACAAACAAGGAAAGTAGAAGAAAACAAATAAACAAAAAATTTTTAAATCCCTCAAAAATACAAACTAAACAAACAAATTTTAAAAACAACCCCAAAACAAACAAAACAAACAAACAAACTAACTAACTAAACAAACAAACAAACCTCCACCAACCAACCAACTAAAAATAGCCAACCAAACAAAAAAAACACCACAGTAAGAAAGGCAGTATGTCTGCTGGGGAGCAGTGCATGCAAAGCAGCTTACCTACATTTTCTTTTCTTCAAAGCATAAAACTAGAAATTCTTCTGTTCACTGAAGGAAACGGGATCCAAAAATTCCACCAAAAATGTCACCCAGCAACCCAGAATGATCAAAAATGAAGGTCAATGGCAGAATTCAGGTTACTGCAAAAGCCTGGATGACCAACCCTTTTATCTTAGTTAGAAGTGGAGAACCCAGTATAAGCAATAGCAAAATAGCATTCAGAACAGAAAAGTGCATAGATTCAAATAAAAGAAAGGAAGTAAAATTAAGGAGCTAGTAAGTGTATTTACTTACTCTTATGTTTAAGGCAGTTAAGATACAAACTTCCATAGTAAGGAGATATCCATGAAAGTATGTGACTGAACAACAGTCTACACTAATATCTTGGGAAATTACAGCTTCTATTACATGGATTCATTTTCTTATTCTTGTAAATTTCAGATATGATGTCATAGGCAGATCAATGAAAGATGCATAAAATTGACATTTTCCAAAAATGTGATCTGAACTATCCTTATATTGCTCTGTCAATGTAAGGCTGCTATAGTCATTGTGCAAATATGTCTGTACAAATATCAATTCAAAACACTTACTCAGAATATTTTTCATATTGGTTATATTTCCCATTTATAAACCTTTATGGTCAAACATTAACAAAGACTTTCAAAATCAGTGTGAATCATATCCTACCATTTGTGATTTGAAAACACCGGCTGAGAGAATAATGTCTCAAGTTGCTTGTGAATGTGCTTAGAATGGTAAGACCTCTTGCTTTTTGAACACCAAAGTTTAATCAAATGAAGCTCATCAACTCTTAAGAGTAACCAAAGAAACAACACCAGTATAGAGTTAATACTCTCTAGCAAACGCGAAGAAAAATGTAACCACATCCATATTCAGAAATACAGTTATTGCAGAAGCCTTCTCCAGCCTCTGAGTCCTGTGTCTCTCCAGGAATACGTAGGGTTGGCATTCACATAGTCGACAAACACAGTATGTAAAAATATCAAAGCAGTCTAAAAAGCTTGATAGAGGAGCAAGAAGGAAACATCTTACCCTGCACAAGTTTTCACAGGAGGAAGCTTCTAAAGTCTGAAAGAATTTGAGTACAATTGTCATTACAAGAAGACAACATTTTAAGTGCTCATTAACAACTGTAATGTTGCTGAGGAAAATACCTTATTATATCACTTTCTAAACACCATGTCATTATCAAATAAGGCTTAGGAGACAACACGTTTCATGCCATGATGAACATTTCTTTGTACAGAATATTTCACTCAGCATGATTCCAAGGCAGACAGAGATGCTACAAAGAATGGAAAAGAAAAAAAGGAAAAAATGCAATCTCAAAAGAGGAATCATTCTGCAGTCTTGGGTCATGAACTTCAGGGTCACCAGGAGCCCTGGTGATGACTTAGCCTCCAAGCTCTTACTTCTCCATTGAGGCCTGAGCAGTCTTTGAGCTGCTTGTTAGGAAGGACACAAATTGACAACAGTAGCAGAAAAAACACAGAAACAGTGCTTCCAAGACTACTTGACAAAGAATTTAGCTTAAAGATCTGAGGTACCGGCTATTGTATTAATTTCTTTAAGGATGTATCTCACATAAGGTTTTCCCAAAACTTTGTTTGCCAATAGGCTTTAAAAATGCTTCTAGCACACCTAGTCTAGTTGAATGGAGAATTGTAGACTAGAAAAGTGAACTTTCAAGCTTAGTCTGGAAATGTATACCAAAGATCTGTACTCAGCTCTCTTGCTGTGAGCAAGACTGGGCTGTATCACATAACCAATTTGTGTGAAATAACTGCAAGTCTGTAGTAGTAATGTCTACATCTCCATGTGGAGAGCTCGAGTCCAGATAAATATATGCATGGAAGAACTACTCTGCTTACTGAAGCTTTTGTGAGGTGTTGCCCATCTCTAACACAGGTCAGTATAAAAGCAGATGAAAGACTCCTCTAATTGTGTACAAGCACACCTATGTCCACTCTATACTAGTATATAAGTAAAAAGGAAGGAATAATCCTGCATCCTAATATCTGAGATGATACCAAACATTTGGTACTGCTGGATTAGGGCCTTTAATCTCAGTCTATACAATAGCAGCACTTTTTCACTCCAACTGGGAAGAAAGAATGAAGAAAAGAAAGACATACAAGGAAGTGAGATGTCCTACATTTGACCAGACTCCTTGAATTCTTTTTTCTCCACTTGGGGTTATATCCAAATAAAGCATAAAAAATTACAACCTAACCTAAAGTATCTTGTTTAACTCCTTGGAACACTTATAAATTATATTTCTCTCAGATGTAAGACAGTAGATAAAATTATAAATACAAACTCACTTCAATTACACTACTGAAGACAAGTAAAAAATATATGTGTATTTACTTAAGTTCGCAAACTATTCTGGAGGTACGAATGAAACACAGGCTGTAATCTAGTTATTTTTAGATAAATGGCAGTAATAGGAAATGGGCCTTATTTATTTATTTTTAAATACACATGGTCTTGTAATACTTGATAATAAAAGAACTGTTAAATGAAAATTGTTCTTCTAAGTATATCACCTATGCAAAAACCACTCACATTTAAGAGGAAATTATGAATTCTTCCCGGATTTGGGGATTTTTTTTGACAAAAGTTTCGGTTTTTTTTTCCTGAATTAACTTTTATGAGAAGCTCTTGTGATCAAGATGGGCTGGTTGTTCAAAGACAAGTAGACTTTGCCAGAAAAATTACAAATTTGTGATGAGCAATACTCAAGTTATAGAGAGATACAGAGAGACAAGTTATGAATACTCCATATCCCAGAAAAAGCCTGTGAGCACTTTACTTTTTGTTATCATCAGTTCTCTCTGAAGGAAACTGTTTCAAGGAAAATAAATCTCTCAGTCATCTCATTGCAGAACAGAAATTTTCAAAGCTTCCAAGTTTACATAGAAAACCAGAACCCTTGTTTTCCAGCCAACCTTATTAAGAAGAAAATTGATGAAAGAGAACGTAGTAGATCTGAAACATTCTGAC
Source organism: Parotia lawesii (assembly GCA_003713295.1). Classification (NCBI taxonomy): domain Eukaryota; kingdom Metazoa; phylum Chordata; class Aves; order Passeriformes; family Paradisaeidae; genus Parotia; species Parotia lawesii. The sequence goes on along the minus strand of RAHM01000284.1, from coordinate 564,129 downwards.
AACTCTATATGTAATAGTTTAGCATTTGACTGCACTGTGATAAAACAGTCAGCAAAGAACTTTGATATTAATCTTTATCTATTATTTGAGTTTAAACACTTATCTATGTTCTGTAAAACTTAGTATCAGCAGATATTTCAAAGTGTTATATATATATGTTTTATGCTTTGGAAAGAGACTTTTTAAGAAAGCAGCCTACAGTCTCAAATGTTTAGAAATTACTTCAAAAACTGGTAGTTAATAAATGGTAACTTGATATAAAAGTTTGGGCTCAAGTGTATACTTGTGGTCTTGAAGAGCAATTAAGCACAATTTCCTACATATGGGGAACCAGGCCTGAGCGTATGATGAAATCAGCTTAGATTTCATCAGATTCAGTTACAAAATAGAAGAAAGATGAGCTGAGGGAAAAAGACTGCTTTTGTAAAGCCCAGTTGCTCTGTGTTTACTTTACAAACTGACTGCCTTGAAGGGGTTCTTGATAGGTCTCAAAGCTGCACAAATAAAAGATGTTAAGCTTTCAAAGCAACAGAATCTAATTGAAGGAAAGACTTGAAACCCATAATGTGAACTATTGCAGCAAGAAATGATCCATTCATGGCTGACCTAAGTGGCAGAACAAAAGTTTATGTAAATTCAGTTCTGTTATTTTTAGAACGAGCCCTCCACCGATGTGCATAAGCCTTAAGGGCAGTATTAAGAAAAAGCCACCTAGTGCTTTAGAGATATCTTTTCATAGACTTTACAAGTAGGACAACAAAGCAATGCACAGAAGGAGACTAACTTATTCATGTTTTTCAAAGAGCTGTTCTTTCAAAGAAACAATTTGTGTTTCTTACATCTCCCACTGAAACAAACAATGAGAACAGTTTACAATCTCAGTAAATAACATTTATTCCCTGTAGGTACATTGGAAACTTCAAAAGAGCATGAGAAAATATGTGGCATAATCACAACTGGAAGGGATTTTAGAAGACACAGAAGACACAGCATGCTACCTATCACCAGTCAACATCCAGTTACATTTTCAGAAGTTAACCAGTGTTTGCACCTAAGTAGAGACAAATAGTATCCTAGAATATCAAAAAACCTTTCTTTGATAATCCATTTGTAGATTAAATGAAAAATTATCTGTGCATCATTTTTTCTGCAAAAAATGGTGAATAGACATCAAAATTCCTCTTTTTGACTTCTAGAGCTGTAAAACTTAACTTAGATGTAAGCAGATAGTCGCTTGTCTGTAGACGTGTGTAGAATCCTGACCTACGCTCTCAATGTAGCCAAAATCTCACTATTGTAAATGATTCTAAACTACAAAACTGAATGACTGAATTTTCAAATTATAATGAAAATGTATCTTCAAATACTAAATCAATCAAGTTACAAGTACTCTGAATCAAACTCACCAAGTAGTGCAGTTGCCAAAAGGACAAATCCTCTTAAGGTTGATATAGTCGATATTAGTTCTTTCACTTACACGCTTACACGTGGTGGAATCATGAAACACACTATCCCACCTAGTTTTAAGGGATTATCATTAAAGCAAGTCAATCAAACCTTGTGAAAAGTTTAAGACGCAAAGGAAATTAGCTGATTATCAGACTTTGTAGTGAAGTTTTTTCCAAGTTTTCTGTGAGTAAAACAATACCTTACAACCTCCTTTTCAATTTGGACCTAAGAACACAAATCATAAGGGGAGTCTGCAACTTTCATTTGCTCTCATAATTAATATTTTCTGACAAAATTAGATGGAGACTCCAGTTAAAGGTGTACACCTTAATATTTATGCCTTAAATTCCACATGCAAAACTGAAAACTCAGCTTTAAGTTTTGAGGAGAAAAATATAGAATATTTTTGAGGTCTGAGCCCTTCAGCCTGAGTGAGCTTTGTACCCATTTGTCACAGTACTGTAGTCAAAATGACTGGTTGCAGGTGGCAACACGGTTGCAAGCCTCCATGATGGTGATCAGTTTAAATGGCCCCCAGTTGCAATATCTGTTCTAGTTACACCATCTCTACGTGTCAAAGACAGAAGTACTAATTTCATGTAAAGAAAATCTTACAAAGTTACCCATAAATTTCACTAGAGTGTTTTGTCTTTTATGAAGACTCCAAAGATCCTTGATGGTTATATTCTTTTCTCCTATGGTCATTTTTTTTAGTAAATTCTCACAATTTTTCCTTGGTTTTCTCCTAAAATTTTCTTCTTCAGCTTAGCGGGTTGGGCTCATTTTTTTTATATGAGAGGCAAGTTACATTTTCCTCATCATTTGTCTTAAATTATTATGAACACATCATATGGCTGAAAACTTTCTGTTTCAAGTATATTATATACATTTTCCCTACTATGGAGAAAAGACACATACACATACTATGTATGCCATGCATGTGCAGAACTGTATGTGTAATTGCAACACATTTTTCAAAATAACTAATGTCCACAATGGCCAATGCACGTCAATGAAGTCATGAGTTTCTCAGAAAAATGTTTCTTATATTCTACAGAAGTCAGCAAGCTACTGATATATATGAATATCTGATAAAGGATATACTGTAAAAAAATATGCACAGATAATAGTGCAGAGATGCAATTTAGGCTTCAAGGGAACATTGTTCTATATCTCTTCTCTTAGATGTAATTATGTCCCAAACTGCAGGGCTCTCCACTTGCAGACTTCATGGCAGTTCTGATGAATATTCAGTCTGGAAGAAAACTTTTCATTTGATGTATGTGGCAGTATCAGTCATAACTACATAACTACAAAACTTATGAAACAGTTAAAGAATGGACCAAATGTGTGATTAACAATGATATGCAACTTTATGATGTGTGTGATGTAGCTTTCTAGACTAATAATTGAATTTGATTTTTTTTTTTAACTAGCAGTCCAAAGGAAATCAGAACTTAAATAGCTCCCTTTCTCACATGTATGAGAGAATATATATCTCTCTATATATAATATATATATGCAGTACAGATGCTAATTTTGTGACAATATCTTCTTTTCTTCTTTCTTCTTTATTTCTGTTGACTGTTTTTTTGCATTAAATACATGTTATGATGGTTATTAGGAGGAATACAATAAGAGACATTGCTACCTGCCAAGAGTCTGTGTATCACATGCCCTGAATAGGCAGCATCACTCTACTGATGCAATCAAACATCACTAGGAAATACTTACGTGCCTGATTCTGTTGTACACAGTTGCGTCAGTCACAGATTCTCACATAAAAGGAATCTGCTGTCTCAGTTGCTCTTGAGAGATCACTAGAATTTAGAACAGAAAATTCTTGATTACTTTATTGATCTTTATTCCTAGGTTTTCCAAGGGACATGTATTAAAAGCTTAGCTCTAATTTCACTGAAGTTAATGGAAGAGAGTTCTGAATTGAAAGGTAGTAGACTGAATCCTAAACCATGGCTCTAAGGCCTGTTTCTTTCTGTAGCTAGGGGAAAATCATTCCATCAACTGTAAACATTGACACTGCTTTTATAAAAGGTCTACTATAACATTTGGAATCTTCTGACCAGTTTGAAAATCACCATTCCATTGGCGCCCAATAGTGCCATGGTGCTGTGCTGGCTAGCACGCTGCCTGACACCGGGCAATGTTCTACCTGCCCCAGGTGAGGAGATGGAAGCCGATTGTGGCACTGGAGGGCAGGCGAAGCACCAGCTGGAGGGCAAGGTGCGCGAAGGAGGAAGGAAAAAGCGGAGGGACTTCCTTGTGGTGTAGGGAAGGGTTTATTCAAGAGAAAAGCCATGAGGAGAGCCAATACAATTAGGCAGGTGCAGGGTTTTATACCCCTACATAATAGGCGTGGAGAACATACAGTAACCAATAAAATACCAGTTAGGGGGTCTTACATAGGGGGGAGAAGGGACTAGGGCAAATGGCAGAAGACATGGGGGGTAGAGGAGTAACATGAGCCAATTACCAACCGAGGAACATAGAACTTTTTAGAGGAATAACCAAATATGAACCATATGGGGAGGGGTGGCAGCAGCCAGTGGTCAGCGTGCTTTACACAGCCTTTTGTGTGCTCACTGTCCTTGTGCTGTGGAGGCATCAAACCACTGGACCTTTTGGTCTGCCTGGTCCAGCTGACCATGGCTCTGGCCATGGCTCACCGCAACACAATAGGTAGTCATCAGCTTGTGAAAATTCCTCTCCCTTCTTTAACTCTAGCCCTGTTTAGTATTTGTGTTTATGTTGTGATGCTTCTGACTGAATAAAAAGGTACATATTCTTCACCACATATGCTTGTCAGATCATGCACCACACGTTATTACTATATATGAAGTATATACTGAAGTGACCATCAGTTTATGCCTCAGTTCCTCCTCTCCATTTTTGATACATGAAACTTAATCCCACCAAGCTTTTTTCACATTACTCTAGCTGTGTGTAAAATGTAGTAAATATTTGCAGCTTTCCTTGTTTTTAAGCTCTTTCACTATTTTGCACCGTATATGTTTACACACATATAAAAAAATACAGCCATCAGCATGTATGTAAAATAAACAATAAGTATGAAAATTCTTTGCTGCTATGCTAGATTGCTGTATGCCTCACTATGTCTATTTCACTAATACAAATACTGTCCTATACTCAGGCAGTACAGTGTTGTTAGAAATCACAACAAAATAAATTGCCTGTTGGCTGAAAAAGAGCTATGGCATAAAGAATCACATTTATAAAAAAAAGATCCGTGAAATGGGAAGTTATAAAATTAAGAATATCCCCAAAGAAAAGCCCTGAAGGGATGGTCTCTTGAAAAAGAAGTTAACGACGTTTGACTGAGATTGTAGCTGCAGCAGGTAGAGTGCTTCCTAATTGCTACCTAAGATTCCAATTCAGATAGAGGTTTCAATTTGTAGCTGTTGAACAGTAACAGAGAACGATAAACATTGTTGGGTTTTTTCTCTTCTGGTGACTGAATTGAAATGTTCCATAATCACTGAGTTAACAGATCCTCAGTTACTGCAAACAGCAAAGCTACACTGACAAAAGAATTACACCATATTATTAGCAAAAGATGTAGGTCATATTGAATCACAAAATGAATAATGCTTGCAAATTTATACCATGTAGCTTTATATAAGCACGATTATACACAAATTCAGATTCTTATGAAGGCTCTTGACACACAAAGATTATGAAAAAAGAAGACTATCTGACAACACAGCAGAGTCACTTATATTCTGATGGGTTTCTAACTAGCCTGTAAACAAGAAACTTACGTGGAGTTAACAAGTTATGTTGTTCTTAGTTGAAGAAATCTTTAATCTTATTCCAGCCATGACCTAACTTGGCATTTTGATAAGACACAGAACAAAATACGTGCATTTCACCTCATAGTCAAACCAGTAAAACAGATTGTTATTAATGATGTTTTTATTGCTAGCCTGATATTTTTGTCTAGTAAACATAATGTTGGGATAAAAAATTCATTTTAAGAACTTCTAACAAGTGTATGTCACTTTCAAATGTACGAACAGATGTACTGGAACTGAAATGCTTGCACCTTCTATGGAGATATTTTCTCTGAAATGTGGAGTGGTTCAAATACTGGTGATCAAGATATTGGAGCACACAAGGTGTCTAACATGAATAATCCTAATACAGGTTGAATAAACTCTGAAAAGAATAGTGCATATCCATGCTTATGTTTCTCTGTAAAGAACTGATCTTGTGACAATATTTTAACCTAATTAGAACAAATAATTGCTTTTATATAAGATAGTTAATAGTAGGGCAGAAATTCAATCCTTAAAATAGCAAGCATCTTCCTCTATTTTCAAATCTGTATCTGTGAGTTTTGTGTATCTTTCAAACAAATGTCTTCATCTGTCTCACTTTAACAAGAATAGCTTTTATGAAACATACGTTTTACTTTCATGTGCTTTTGTTGTTGAAACACCTGTACTTTGGGGTATTTGTGTTAGTGATTGGTTTGGTTCCTATTATTAATTTTTGTAGACTACTAACTTTCTTGGAGCCACTACATCAGCAGCCTGGCAAGATATACAAGATATTCACTGTAACAGTAACATATCATTAGGTGGAGAAAAAAAAAATGATGGTAGCAGTTGGAAAATTAAATCAGTTACTTATTTTCATGTTTAATAAATGGAATTATAAACTGAAATTAAATAATTCATTTCTAGAGAGGTTGAATCTAGTCTATGTTTGGCCCAACATGTACAAGTGTTGACTTAAGATTATCGCCCCCTAAAGGTCACTTTGGATCTTCCACAGTTTTAATGGGGTCTTATTCCTTCAGAAGAATTTGAAGAGTATGAGTGATCCACAGATATGGCTGTGATGTATTCTCAAAAAAAGACACTGCAAATTTAATTTTATTTCTCTGCAGAGTGTCAAGTGCAAAATTCAAGAAAGACAGAAGGCAGTTACTCTTCACAAATTATTAACGAGTATGTTCACAAACATTTCTCCACGTGCAGCTGAGAATCAGATACGTCAAATAATTTTTTTTCTACAGAGCTTTTATTTTCCAGCACATCATATACCATGCATTTGTTTAAATAGTTCTCAGTTTATGTGCTGGTACAACACACACTGTGTAACAGACAGAAAGGCTTTTTTCATCATCCTTACTCATTGCCTTACTGAAGAGAAACTTTCTTCTTCTACACTTACTGAGAATTGAGTCACAAACAAAAGATGACAGCTGACCTGATAAGTCACATACCCATTTCCAGTTATAAAAGACAATCATGGAGATGTCAAAGTTATCTCTTAGATAGGCTATGGGTCAGTAATCTCTGAATACCTGCTACCCACTCTCCTACTTTTGCCTGCTGTATGATATTAATAAGATAGCTACTGCCCCAGGAATTTTACATCATCTAAAGGACTACAAAATACTGACAAAGAAAAAAAAAAAAAAAGGTTTAATACATAATTGAAAGGGATGAAAATCCTTCACAATTCTCTTACTCTGACCTCCATGGGCTGGACCATGTTCTAGACAGGTACTTGTATGTAGGGAGAGAATTTCAAGAAGCCTGTTATAACAGAAGACATTATAAAATGCAAGATAATTTGGATGCAGCAAAGATTGATTTCATTCAAGCTTCATAACTCACATTTCACACATTTCATAACTCTGCTACACAAAGAGATTAAGGGCAAGTAAGCACTAAGGGATGACATAGAGATCCTCCCAATCTTCCTGCATAACTCTACAGGGTGTGTGACAGCTGCTAAAGGGTATGTGCAGAAGCATGCTTAGCAACCACTGCACAGCAACTCACTCCAAAATTCTACCTCTCAGAAAACATGAGTTTCCAATTCAGATAGAGGCTTCACTTTGTAGCTGTTGAACAGTAACACAGAACATGGCAGGACTAAAAAGATCAGACCATGAGTAGATCATCACTCTGTCCATCAGGCAATTAATTTGAAATAAATTAGCAAAGTCAAAAATAAATTGCAAGATATGTGTTTAATCAGAAGAATTTTTTATCAAATCCCTTAAGAATCTTCTACCAAATCCTTTATGCTTAAGTGAGTACTCCTCCTACAGAATCATAATTCCCAGAAAAGGTTAACAGCCAAAGTTCAATAGAAAAGGGAAAATATCTATTGAAGCTATCACAATCTGCGATCATAAAGTTCTATACCAAGTTAAAATCTAGCATATCAATCAAAACCTATTTTGACAATTTGCTTAGAACAGCAAACATGTTACATTTTATTGCTGAAAGCCCTCTATAAAGAATGGGGAATGGAGGGACAGAGCAGGTGTATGCATAATAAAATAACAGTGAAAGGCAGCTGGGAGCAATCCACACCAGTAAATGAGAGCATGTAAAGTCAGTTATTTTTACATGCATATGCAAAAAATAGTATTTCCTCAGAAAAGGACATTTTTTCCCCCCAGTGTCTTGTAGTGTCTCAACACAAAGGAAACCACAAAGAAATTTGCTACAGACACTTTCCACACAGTCCCATGGAGGGAGGACTTCCAGTGCAGTCTTTTTTAGCAGTACTATCTAGCCAGTGTAATGCTTCACACAAAAGCTTAATAGCTTCATGCAGCTGCTCACTTGTAAGATATCTAGATCTGGAGATATCTAGATCTGGAAATAGCTTATGAAGGTGCAGAAATATTCCTCCTTATGGAGCTCACATGTTGAAAAAATAACTACTGTGGATCCTTTGATCTTTGCAGAAGAGTTTATTGCTTTATTCAAAAGCCTTCTTTTTTTCTCCTCTCTTCCTCTGTCTAAAGAAAAAAAAATCATACTTTGAGGTGGCTATCATGAGTCTACATTTGCATGACTAACCTAGAAAATTAATCTTTATATGAAGAAAAGGACATGAAAAGAAAAGGACAAGTGCTGAATTTGGAGAAAAGTTCTGTTTATTTTTTGTTAATCAGGCAGACTGGTTGATAAAAAATATTTTCTGACAGAAAGACCAGATTTATGGCTCCATTATTTGAACGTTGCAACATAAAATGGACTAAAGATCCTAAAGTGTGACTATTCTCACATACCTCCTGAGGCATAAAGGGACCATTAATGAAACACGTCATGTAGAAGCCTAGTTAGAAACATTTATGAATCCATGATGGTTTACATTTTAAATAATACATGAATTGAAAATTCTTTGACTTAGTAGGCTTGCTCTTTGGAGACTTGAGTATTGGCACACCAAAGAAGAGCTGGTGAAGAAAGCAAAATTTTCAGAAAGTGAAAATAAGAGCTACAAAACAAAAGGAGAGTTAATATTTATTAGTTACTACTATGTGGGAAAACAGTTAGATTTATGTCCGATTCCTAGAAAAAGACTTTTAGTATCAGGAAAAAAGGTATCTAGAGATAGTCACATCATTCAGCATGTAAACAATAAACTGTCTCTGTAATCTTCATATTTCTGTCATTTTTTATGAGGCGACTTAAGGATTTTTCTGTTTTCTAAATTTATAAAATATCTTGCAGCATTATCTTTGAAAAATTATTCTTCTTCCCAAAAGCATGATTAAAAGGTGCTATATCTATGTGGTTCTATTCAGATTCAACACGATAAAAATTTAACTTGCCTTTGTACTTGTGCTTGCACCCAGCCAGAGTTCATGCTTCTTCAGCCAATATGAATATACTTATATTTCCATGAAATATTAAGTTTTCTGTGCTTCACCACTTAGTAATATTAAAAAAAAACCCCATCAAACCAACCAACCAACAAATAATTTGAGAAGTTTTATTTCCTCAAGAGAAAAGGAGAGCTTGAAGACTGTAATGTAACTCTGCCAGCCAGAAAGTGGTCAGGCGTTCAGAGTGAATTGTTGTTGTAGGTTGCTTCTAACTGGACTATTCTATTCTATTCTATTCTATTCTATTCTATTCTATTCTATTCTATTCTACCAGACATGAATATGAAATAAATTGATATATTCTAATTCTGTATTTTTCAAGGTGATAAATGAGCATAATACTTTGATATGAGATGTCTTTCCTCTTACATTGTTTATTCAGTTTTGAATTCTAAATATGTCTTCTTTTGAGGTTACTAGAGAAAAAATATTACACAGAATAAATTGACAGACTTTTCTGTCACCATGTGACTATTTTCTATCACCATGTTTAGTGTTTATTCTGTCACCATGTTAGTGTTTATTAGTGAAAACACAACAAAAGGAGGAATATGTCTTGTTGCTATTGATTCAGTTCCACGAGAGGTATGTTACAAAATTTTGGGTTCGTATGACTTACTTCAAGAAATTTAATACAAACTGCAGTGAGGCAATGCCCTTTTCTGGTTTTATAGGGAAAGCACTGGTATGATCATCAATTATTTAATGGAATAACTGAAAGCTATCTTCCAAATTTTATTTAATAATGTAAAAAAAAAAAAAAGGAGGAAGTTCTACTTGTTTGTGTGAACAGTGTTTTGCATTGAATTTCCTAGTTTTTCTTACTTTAAATTTATTGCAATTTTATGGAAATAACCTTTGCAATACATTTTTAACAAATGCCTCAATTTTCATTTACTGTATTTTTTAAATACTATTTTTTTAAAAACTGTACAGATTTTTTTCATTTCACTCCTTCCCCCATTTTCAGAATGTCTTTTTATGAAAATTAAAGACCAACTTTCTATTCTGGTTGAAAATTTTTGTGTTTATTTATTTATTTATTTATAGCCTATTTTTTTACTTCTTATTTTTCTCAAACTAGTGTTATTTAACATCTATTTGTAGAGTTACTGTTGTATTACACTAAAAATGTTGGATAATGGTAGCCCTCATGAATTTCAGAAACTGCTCAGACAGTATGTAGGTATTTTTTAAAAAGCTAAATTAAATACCAATTACAAGAATTGTCTATTCAGTAGAATTACCTATATGCAAAGCAGTAGTTGCATCTTCCACTGACTTTAAACTCAAGTGCAATTAACTCAGCTTTTAACATTTTTCTCTTTTGACTCCCTGTGTTCATAGTGATTTCTTCCAAGACTTTGTAAATTAAATTCCTTACTAATGCTAAGATTTTTCTAAGATTCCTAGTACTACATTTTCACACTTGTTTTTAGGTTTAGATTATTATTCAGAATTGCTGAATTCTTAATTCAACAAGCAACACCTGTTCTTATGTGACACACACAATGGCATACTACGAAAAAATTGTAAATTATTTTTACATCTTTAGTATTCATCTTTGCCGTATAAGTGTAAGTAGTGTGTCTCAGTATGGGGACAAAAACTCAAAAGTCAAATCACTAACTGAAATAGGCATAAAACTAAACAGGCAAAACATCTGGGTTTTCCTACCACTTTGTCTTTGAGACCGCCATGCTGTCAGGCAACTTGAGGCACTGTGAAAGTGTTCAGATAACACAGAGATTTTCATACTCCAGTTTCAGAAGATATGAAATAAAGAAAAAGGACAATCCTTTTGAAGTGCTTGCATCACTAATCTCAGGTGCTATAACTTTGAGTTAATAGAAGACACACAAATGTGCGGAAGTATTGGCTTATATGTGTGGCCCTGAGCTTCTTGTTTCATTATTGACAGCAACAGAATTGCTCACACAGTCATCCACTTCAATGGATTCTTACTCAAATCAGGTATAGATTGCTTGAAAATAATTTACTCTCCACAGGATCTCCTGACTTGCAAAATTACAGTTTCTGCTTGATTTACATCAGAAAGGTAGCCAGCATTCTTTTAGGAATTTGTGTAACAAAATGAATAAATTTTAGATACAGGAAAAATACAGATACTTCAGAGCTACCTATATATACATTGGAAATGAAAGCCTTTTCCAATGTTTAAAGCACTAAGAATTCTAAACAAACAGGAAAAGGGAAAAAGATAAGTAATACGTTTATTGATTTGAATAACTAGTTTAAATTAGGGCTCCTGCAACACTTATATATCTTTTTCATACTAGACAAGCAAGATTTCAGGGAAGGGATTATCTCAAATGGTAGAAGACTTGCTTTGCATGTGAGAGGTAGCAGGATCAATGCCCACATTCTCCAGGTCATTCTCAACATCCACATTCCTGTCATCAGTTGCCAGGTTGCAGTCTTCTGCCTTTATACCAGCACATTACTGGTTTTGTTCAATACTGGATCTCAGGGACACCAGTGTGAGTTGATTTGGGACATCAAGATTGGAGGCAGCTTGGGCTGCAGTGATCATGTACTGTGGAATTTGCAGTTCTGAGGAATATGGATCAGGTAAGGAGTAAAGTTAGGTCTCTGAACTTTAGGAAAGCAGACTTCCAGCTCTTAAGAGAGATAGTCAGTAGAATCCCCTTGAACACTTCCCTCAGACACAAGGGAGCAGCAAAACAGAGCTGGAAGGTCTTTAGGGGGCCTTCCATAGAGTGCAAGAGCTAGCAATGCCCAGGAACAAGAAATTGGGCAGGGAAGGCAAGAGATGAAGTTTGGATATGTAGGGATGCAGTGAGGAAGGCCAAGGTGAAGCTGAAACTGAACCTGGAAAGGCACACAAAGAATAACAGGAAGGACTTCTACAGGTACTTTAAAAGAAAAGAGAGGTAGAAGAAGGTGTACTCCCCTTGATAAACAACAACAGTAAACTGATAACAATGAATGAGGGGAAGGACAAAGTACTCAACATCTTTTTGACTTAGTGTTCAAGGGAAACTTCTGTTCCCACGTCTCTCAAGTGGATGGGCAGAAGGATGGGTACTGTGGGAGAAAGCTCTGTCTCACACAAATATCAGGGTTGTGACCACCTGAGGAATGTGAATGTGCATAAGAGTACAGGGACCAATGAGATGCATACCAGAGTTCTGAGGGCAGTGGCTGAGTAGTTGCCAAGCCACTCTCCATGGTATTTGAAAAGCTATGACAGCTGAAGTTCCAAGTGAGTGGAAAACCAGAAAACATTGTACCCATCTTTAAAAAGGGTAGAAAGGAGGACCCTGAAAATTAACAAGTTGTCAGCCTCACTTCTGTGTTTGGGAAGATCATGGAACAGATCCTCCTAGAAGCTATGCTAAGGCACAAGAAGGAATGTGAAGTGATTCAGGACAGTCAGCACAAGCTTCACATCGCCCCCAACATTAATTTAGAGAGAAAGACGGATTCAATGGGTGGACTGTTAGATGAAGAAGGAAGTGATTGGATAGTTGCATTCAGAGAGTAGTGATCAACAACCAAGTGCAAGGTGCTGCACAAGGGTTGGGGCAAGCCCTGGTATCAACACGGTCTTGTGGATGAAAAGAGCAAGAGCTGCCCTGCCAAAAAGGACTTGAAGGTGCTGGTGGTTGAGATGCTGGACATGAGCTGGCAACGTGCACTAGCCAGTCAGGCTTTTCTGACTCGTGCCAAACTTCCATTCACTGCAGTTCTCTAATGGATTGAAGGATGTGACTCCAACGGTCTATTACTTTCTCACACTCCCTGGTAGTCCTCAGCTTCTCTCCTTCCTCTTTAAGCTTTGCTACCAGGCTGAGCAGATCATCCACTTGTTCACACTGCACACAGGTGTCATCTCTGCTGTCCATCCATATTAATGCCAGGCTCAAGCACGTCCCTGTAACTGAAGACTTGAGGAGCTTCTTGGGGAGCTCCATCTGGCTCACCATGCTTCTGCTAGCAATGGCTTTTGACCATGTGGAAATCATTACTCAGTCTGTCCTGAGTGGGCAAGCAAAAACCACCACGTGTATTTGTCTCAGAAGCCAGGAGAGTGGTTGCACCCTCTTACATGAATTGTCCTGCAAAGTGCTGCGCCATGTCCTTCTGACACATGCTCTGAGCCATGTATGCTCCCTGGAGATGTTCAAATGTCCCACAAGGGCTTCCAGGTCTGAACAGAGCTCTGGACAGCTGCTTGGGTGTCCCTGAGCAAAGTAATGCTCACTCCCAGACTTAACCTCTTTGCCTTTGCTGCTGCTGCTGCTGCCACTGCTACGTCACTGGCTAGGTAGGTTGTTCTTGAAGTGATGTCATCATTACAGAGAAGCTGAGAAAGTTTTAGTATTGAAACAAATCAGTATGGGAAGAAGATAAATCCGATTGACTGAGTATTTTGCATTAGGTCTTCAGGAATTATAGTTGAAAAAACAAGCAGAGATGTGTCTCTTTTCTTAGTTTCTTTCATGTTTATGTTCCTTTAACAAAATAGTGGGAAAACAAATGGGACAGATAGGATGTGTCAGGATGTACAGCCCTCCTATGGCATATTAAAATGTCCAGACCTGGAAGAATGATACACAAGTATCCCCAGTCTCCTGTCAGACCTAGAAAGCCATTATAGCTGTAGCCAAATTAAAATACTCATCTGAAAATACAAATTTTGTTGCTGCCTACAAATGTTTCACACATAATTGGAGACATTTTCATTTCAAAGTCACTCAGAAATTTGTCCAATTGTCCTATTCAAACAAACACACATCACAGATGTTTTTCATTTTATGTGCCATATAAACCAAAAGCCATGGCTTCACCTATTTTTAAAATCTATTTTTTAAACTTATCAGTTACATGGTAGTTTTAAAATGTAGGTGAAGCATTTGCCATCACTTTAAACCCCATTTATTCTCAGTGAAAATATGTTTCTTCTAAATCCTCTTTTAAAGTCTAATGTTTATTGACAATATAATGTAGTATCAATTAACAGTTTTATAGTAATTATAATAAGAATTTTTTCTTGTTTAATGACTACATTTCACTAAATTTAAATTTATTATAAGCTAACTCAACTGATAGTTGAAACTTCAACTACTAATGAATATTTTATGTATTAAAAATAATTAATATGAATATAACTTATAAAGCCAATCTTCATCTTCATTAACGTCTTACAGAGAATCTTTCCAGAAACTTTCTACAATGTAGAATTGAATTATTAGCCTAAAGATGCATTTTTAAAGGCAGAAATTTTCTAGAAAATTCAACCAGAAATGATCAAACATTACATCACTTGTTCTTCATATCTAGCTTTGATTTCTAGATTTGAAGCCTGTCCAGGACTTATATTTCTCCTTGAAAATTCACTTAGTTCTCAGAAAAGTGAGAATACATCTTCCACTTTTACTACTATTCAACTAACTAACTTTATGCACTTGCAAAATGCAAAGCAAGAAATTTAAATAATGAGACAGACTGTGAGTCTGTAATAACCTCTCGTGTTCAGGTGACCTTTTTTTCTTTTAAAACACCCCAGTCTCTTCTACATTCTCTGCTCAGCCAAAAAAAAAGAAAAATTCTTGAAGGATCAGTCAATATTTCCAGGATGGATTTTCCAAAGAGACCAACTCATCATTACTGTTGTACTGGGTTTGCATGGCCAAGTTTTGGTAGCAGGGGCTACTGGAATGGCTTCTGTGAGAATCTGCTGGAAGCTTCCTACATGTCTGGCAGAGCCAATCCCTTGCAGCTCCAAAGATGGATGTGCCACTGGCCAAGGTGGGGCCAATCAGAAATGATGGTAAAACCTCTGCCATAAGAGATTTAAGAAGAAAAAACAAGCTATTGCACAGTTGTAATTGAAGGCAGAGAAGAGCAGAATGAGAACATGTGAGAAAAACAACTCCGCAGACACCAAGGTCAGTGCAGAAGGAGAGGCAGGAGGTGCTCCAGGCACCAGAGCTGAGATTCCCCTGCAGCCCCTGGTGCAGCCCATGGTGAGGCAGCTGTGTCCCTGCAGCCCATGGAGGTCCACAGGGATGCAGAGATCCATCCACAGCCCGTGGAGGAGCCCCATGCCAGAGCGGGTGGATGCCTGAGAGGAGGCTGTGAGCTCATTGAAGGTCCATGGAGAGAGGAGCCCATGCTTGAACAGCCTGTCCTTGAAGGACAGCAGCCTGTGGAAGAGTGACCCACAATACAGGAGTTTGAGAAGAACTGTTACCATGGGTTGGACTCACATTGGAACAGTTCACAGTGAGCAGTTACTCGTGAGATGGACTCACGTCAGAGAAGTTAGCAGAGAACTGCCTCCCATGGGAGGGACCCCATACTGGAACAGGGGAAGGACTCCTCTCTCTGAGCAGTGGTAGAGACAAACAAGGATAGCCCCCATTCTCTGTCTCCCTGCACAGCTGGGGGAGGAGGTAGAGCTGAGAAGGAGAGAGGGTGGGGTGTAAGGTTTTTTTAAAGGTGTTATTTCACTTCTCGTTATCCTGCTCTGATTTTGTTAGTAATAAATTCAATTCATATCTCTAATCTGAACCTGTTTTGCCCATGATGGTATTTGGTGAGTGATCTCTCCCGGTCGTTATCTCAACCAATGAACCCTTTTGTTATATTTTCTCTCCCTTGTCCAGCTGTGGAGGAGAGGAATAGAGAGGCTTTGGTGGGTGCTTGGCATCCAGCCAGCATCAACACACAACATATTTTTGAAAGATAATTAAACCTATTATTATAGCACCTCTGAAAGACATGATCTAGATTAAAATTGGGTAGAGAAGGGCAAAATGGTCCATTCATAGCAGCAAAGAATTCTACAGTACAGCAGAAGATCAAACATAAGGACTTTCAGCTGAGCCATGTGTTGCTCAGGCAAAAGAGCAGCAGTTACACAAATATTTTAATGTAATCACGCTTTTCAAAAGCAAGTTGTTATATGGATGTAAATTTTCAGTATCTAGATAATTTTACAACTGTCAATAAATGTAAAAGATGAAAACTGGAAAAATATTGAAAGGACACGTCATCACTATATATCTTCAACATGGTCAAAAGCAGTATTTTGTGAAAAGTTTGGTTTCTAAACTACTCAGAATGACAGAGAAATGATTGAGGCAAACAAGAAACTTCAGGAAAGTCAGGCACAAACTTATTGAGATGAGTTTTGGATGAATTCTGTATAAAAAAGAAAAGAAGAATGCAGTCACAGCATTTCTCTTGAAATAAAATTGATATTGATGATTCTCCTAATTTAATTGAAAATCCTTTAACTGGCCAAAATGTGAAACATATACAACCTAGTTCCTTGTCACCTGACAGGCAGCATATTTAGGATTTTTGTCTTTTTTTTTTCTACAGGAATCTGTGGGACAGCCTTCATGACATAGAATTTTGGTAGTAGTATCATCAGAAAATGTGAGTGAAATGGTAAATGGTTGGACACTTAATACTCATGCAGAAGTAGCATTGAGCAAAACACTAAGAGAAACCTCCTTCTAATTCTGAAATTCTAGATTTGCTCAACACCATCAAAGCAAAGAATAATTCACAAGGTATGATGAAATACTAATAAAGTGACAAATTAAAGTACAATTATTAAACTTTGCTATGGTAGTGCAAACAGAAACTGTTAAAAACACATATTTAATATACACCAGAAATACACCAAATTTCAAGGAAAATTGGAGCTTATGTCTAAATACTAATAAACCAGTGTCCTGTGTGATTCCATACATTATAAAATAAGAAAGCAATGTTGACAAATAATGAGAGGTATCCAATTTCTGCAGGATATTTTAGGACCACCAAGAAGCATACTCACAGAAGGACAATAGCAAATATATAAGATACTTACATACATACATTATAAATTGGCAGTTAAGAGAACATTACAGATGAAAAGAAATGCAACTGTAAAACATATTTGATCAGAAAATAAAAAGCTAAACATACTGGCTACCAGGCTCTCTTTCCCTCCCTCTCTCCACACTTGCAGCTCAGAGGATTACCTTGGAAGTATATTCTTCAATGTTCACCTTTCAGCACATGGGATGTTGAAAAGGACCAGGAATTGGATGCACATATGATTCAAAGCGGAAATACTGTACAACTAGCACTTTGAAGAGAATTTCAGTTTGACATTCAACAGGATCCAGGCTTTATTTATAATGCAAAAGATATTTTAGGAATGTTGTTCTCTATACTCAGCATGTTATCCCCCTATCTCCCAAGGTTGTTCTTCACCAAGCAAGATCTTCTCATCTTCCAGATGAAGATTTATCTAACTGCTGCTTCCCAATCACCAGCCATTTCCACCTTTCATTCACAGCTGTGGAAATGCATGCCCTTGCCTCAGTAATCACTATCACTTTTTCTTATCCCTTCTCTTTGATAGACAACTCTGTCCACCTATAAAGAGAGAAATACATTTTTTTTTTAATATGTCTAAAGACAAAATTCAGTAATTTATGTCAAGCCAGTAGGGAGATACTTGGGCCGTTTTTATAATGTTTATGCAAACCTTTCTCAGGTATTTTAATTTAAATTATAAATCTTTTATGAAAAGTCTGACATTGTTTTGTAAACTGTTGTCTGATCCTCCTATACTGCAATCTGGAATCTTGCAAATGCTGTATGCTACATAGAACTCTGTAGGTAAAATTTGATGCTTTGACTATTTTGTGATTTCATGTATTCATCAAACAAAATAACCTTTTTCCTGTCTCTTCCTTTCTCAAACATTTCACTGTTTTGCCACTGTGGAAGTACCTGATAGAGAAATGGCTTAATAGTGGTATTCAACATGTTTAAGAACAAAGGTTCTTCACAGCTTCACCTCTTCAAAAGCAGCTGAGGAAAAGGTTCCAGAAATTACCCCCCACAGTATTTTTCAAAAATAAGATTAAGCTATCGATTATTCCAAAATAGTATTAGAAGTAGATTATCTTGGGTTTGGTGTGATTTTATTTCAAAGGTAGCAATTTCCTGTAATATTTTTGATGTGAGAAGTTTGATTTAAAATAATTGATTTTCCGACACTTTCAAACGACAAAGTCATGATAAAGCATTGCATTTCTGCACTTTACAGCTGATACTATGGCTCCTTCTGTTTTGGTACATTCATTTAAAAAAGATGTTAAATGTACAATGAGATTCACTTTTATTTTTGTTGACACAACTTACGTAAGTTATTTAACACTCGTTTTAGTTTTACATCTGTACTTTAAAAAATACCTCAAGACTTAGAATCATAGAATGGTTTGAGATGGAAAGGATCATCAAGGATCACCTAATTACAGCTTCTCTGTCATGGACATGGGCATTTTCCACTAGATATGTTTGCCCCAAGCTCCTTCCAACCTGACTTTGAACACTTCCAATGATGGAATATGCATAATATCTCTGGGCAACCTGCTCCAGTGCCTCACAACTCTAATAATAGAAAACATCTTCCTTATGCACAATCTAAACCTAAATCCCTTGTCCTGTCATTACAAGTTCTGGCAAAGGGTCTTTCTTCACATTTTTTCCATGACCCTTTACCTATTGGAAAGCTGCAATAAAGTCTCCCTAGGCTATTTTTCTTCAGGCTGAACAATCAGCTCTCAGCTTGTCTTCATAGAAGAGCTGTTGCAGCCCTGTGATCATTTTTGTGGCCCTCCTCTGGACCCACTCAAACAGGTTCATGGCTTTCTTGTGCTGGGGAACCCAGATCTGAATGCCAGATTTCAAGTGGGATCTCACTAGAATGGAGTAGAGGGGCAAAATCACCTCCATTGCTATGCTGGTCACGCTTGTTTTGATGCAGGTCAGGAGTCTCATGTCCAATTTTTCATCCACTAGTATCCCCAAGTTCTTGTCTTCAGGGCTGTTCTCAATAGTCATCCCTCAGCTCATATTGATAAATCAATTATATAAGTTTTATAATTTCCCAAATTTGCCTACCATAATATAAGAGCTGTTTAATATTCACGTGTTACTTCCCCTAGGCTCATAAGTGGTGCATTCCCAAGGTCAAGAAAGTGAAAAAAGGGACAGACCTACAGAGACAAACATGGAACTCCTGTCAAAACTCATTCTGTTAATTTCTGTGATGTAGCTATTTTATTTGATGGAGGTGATTTTATTTTCTAAAACTTAGATCATTCAAATCTGACTTATAAACAACCAAAAGAGTTGTCCTCAAACATTTTTTCCGCTCAGAATAAGCACGGTGTGCAGTAGTTCACTCAGCTGGACATTGCCATCAGTAAAAATGCAAGCTATGCAATATATGAATATCTGTAAATTGAGCTGGCAATCCCAAACCAAACCAAACCAACCAAACCAAACCAAACCAAAGCCACCCCCGAACCTACAGAATCATGGAATCATGGAATTCTAAGATTACAAGATCATTGATTCTAGACACTAACCTTTTATTTTCATGTTGCACTGGTTTTAACATCATCTGGAAATTAAACTTCAAATAAGCCACTGCCCTTTCCTCTGTCCCTTCTGGTAAGGGAGGGACAAAAACAGAGATTATGGGTTGAGGTAAGAATTTGCTGAAAAAAGCAGTGGAATAAGACACACAAAAAACCAACATTAATATTAATTGCAAAAGTTTACAAAAACAAAGGTGTTTTACCCACAAAAAGGTGTTAACTGCTGGGAACAAAAGAAGGATGGCAGACCCTCCCCAAAGCCATCCATGTGGCTTCTCTAGACAAAGGTATTATGGTGACCGTTCCCACATGTTCCCCAGAGCCATCAGCAATGAAGGCATTATGGTGACTGCTCCCACGCGCCGACGACATGGTTGTCAGGAACAAAACCAAGATGGTAGAAGGGCTACTGCAGCTAGTGTTTTCCACCCCCAGCCTGAAAACAATGAAAAAACAATGACAAACAAACCCCCCGAGAGGCAGGTTGTCCGTGCAGGCTGGCATCACCCCTTTGCTGAGCTCAGTTCCATGCAGGCATCTATGTCATTGCTACAACTGCTCTGCCACGCTGGACGTTGGCTCCCATGGGTTGCTTCCACTTTTTGCACTGCTCTGCCATTCTCTCTTTTGGCTCAGCTGGGCTCCCATTTGGCTCATCTAGGCACTGACACCTTTGATCACTCTGCTGTGCTGGGGCAGAAAGCAGTCCCACTGAGTGCCAACTCCACGTCACCCCAGCCTTGCTGGGCTCAGCTGCATTTTGCTGCTTTCTGTTCAGTATGACATCCCAGAGCCACACTGCCTCTCCTCAGCACCTCAACCTGCAGAAGCATCCCAGAGGAATGCAGAAGGGAAAGTCAACAGCGGCACAGAGGACAGGGTCCGCAGGTCTGATGCCAGCACCTTCCTGCTGGAGAGAGCGAGGCAAAATGGCACACTCCTGGCGGGGTGCTCGGCCTTTCCTCCCAAATCTATACCCCCTGTGATGATGGGTGTGGTGTAGAATAACAGCCTGGCCATGCCCACATGGTGCTAAGATCCTCCCCCTCCCTTCACCCAGGACACATGTTCACCACTAAATCATGTCCCTAAGTTCCACATCTACACGTCTTTTAAATACCTCCAGGGATGGTGACACGACTACTTTCTTGGGCACACTCTTCCAACGCCTGAGCATCCTTTCAGTGAAGAATTTTTCTGAATATCAAATCTAAACCTCTCCTGGTGCAACTTGATGTCAATTCCTCTTGCCTGACACTTGTTACCTGCGAGAAGGGACAGACTCCCATATGTCTGCATCCTCCTTTCAGGTAGTTGTAGAGGGCAGTAAGGTCTTCCCTGATTCTCCTTTTCTCCAGCCTGATCAACCTCAGCTCCCTCAGGCCATGCCCATAACATTCGTACTCCAGACTCTTCACCGGCTCCATTGCCCTTTCGACATGCTTCAACACCTTAATGTCCTTCTTGTAGTGAGGAATGAAAACCTTAAAGGTGCAGCCTCACAAGTGCCAAGTACAGGCGGGTGTTCACTGCCCCTCCTCCTGGCAATAAGCCAGGATGCTGTTGGCCTTCTTGACCACTGCTAGCTCATGTTCAGCTGGTTGTTGACAAGCACTCCCAGCTCCTTTCTGCAAAGCAACATTTCAGACATTCTGCCCCAATCCAGTGGCATGGGGTTGTTTTGATCACTTCCAGCTATGGGGATTCCATCACTTCACTAGGCAGCCTATTCCAATATCTGAAAACCCTCCAGTGAAGAAATTCTTTCTGACGTTCAGCCTGGATCTTCCCTGGTGCAACTTGAGGCCATTTCCTCTCCCCTTGTCACTAGCTGCCTGGGAGAAGAGGCCAACCCTCACCTGGTTATAACATTATTTCAGGTAGTTGTAGAGAGCAATAAGGTGTCCCCTAAATCTCCTTGTCTTCAGGCTAAATAGCCCCAGCTCCCTCAGTTTCTCCTCACAGGATGTACTCTCTGGACTCTTCCCCAGCTCTGTTTTCCTTTGGACATGCTCCAGCACCTAAATGTCTTTCCTGTTGTAAGGGATTGAGAAGTGAACACAGTACTTGTGGTATGGCCTCACCAGCATCAAGTACAGAGGAAAAATCACTGCCCGGGTCCTGCTGGACACACAATTTCTGGGACAATCCAGGATTCCACTGGCCTTGTTGGCCACACTGCTGGCTCATGTTCAGCTGGTTGTCAAACAGTACCCCCAGATCCTTTTCCGCCAGCCAGCTTTCCCAAGACTGCAACACTACTTAGGGTTGTGACCCAAGTGCAGGACCTGTCACATCACCTTGTTGAACCTCATTCAATTGGCCGCAGACTATCAACCCAGCCTGTCCAGATCCCTCTGCAAAGTCTGCCAACCATCCACAGTTCAACACTCCCACTCAAGTTAGTGTCATCTGTGAACTCACTAAGGGTGCTCTCAATCTCCTCATCCAGATCATTGATAAAGATCCCAAGGGACTCTGAACAAGTGTCCTGAACAGGCTAAAATCTGCCCTCCAGAAGTTCCAGGCAGACAGTTTGTTGATCCCTTTCCTTAATTCACTAAGAATCAAAGATCTATCATTCCGTGATCACTGTGCCCGAGATGGCCCCCAACCACCACATCTCCCACGGACCTTCTCTGTAAACGGCAGGTCTGGCAGGGCATGCCCTGGTAGGTTCCCTTACCAGCTGTGCGTTACCTTCCACGGTCTCCAGGAACCTCCTAAACTGCCTTGTCTCCACAGCAGGCGTTTGGCAATTAAGGAACATGGCATGTGTTTTGATATAATGTGATATAATGTATATAAAGAATATGTATTAGCCAAGGATAGTTAACCTTTGCTTCTGCAAACTCCTATTAGAAAAGAAGAAAAAAAGTCCTCCCAGAAACACCATTATTCTGATATAAAACTTTTCCAGTTGAAGTTATAGAAGAGAGAAATCTGATTTTCTCTCAGACTCCATATGAAGGATTTTTGCTTCTGTGAACATATATTATTAGTAATTCCCTTATCTCTCTTTCTGCAGTCCTTAAAATCTCTTTACCTTTACATACATGCTTTATGAGGGTTTTGAATACAAAGCCTTTGGAATATATGTTACTAAGCCCACTAGGATACTAGTTTCTATGAGCTCACACGTACACTTTTATGTAAAATTACTTCATTTATTGATATTTGTCAATGGATTTGAAGTAGCTACTGCTTAAGCTAATATATTAAACATAGAAACAAAACACTTTGCACTCAGGAACAGATTTTTTTCTGTGTATAAGATGTTAAGCTTTTTATCATTGCTAGCAATGGACCACTACAGAGATAAATCTTCACAGACTTCCTGCAACCTACGTGATTTTAAAATTCAATTCTCAAGGGATAAGAAAATTAGTACACTTACTTACCAAAAAAAAATATAACTATAGGAATGAAACCTTTAACAATATTATGAAGACAACTTAAAAACAGTCTACAAATAACACAGGTCAGTGGGATCCACCACAGAAAAAAACCCAAAAAACCTTGAGAAGAGGAAAATTCAATATGGCTAAAGAGCAGGGAAAGGAAGATTAGAGAATAGAGACCATGCTTCAGTAAGTCCATATAACTACAATAGGAAGAATCAATCTGTGGCAGGTAAATATTAAAACATATTAAGGCTGTCCAAGAGTTTGTGATGTAGTCAGCAAAAAGAGTCAAAACTAGTAAGAACTTTTCCTCCAAATGCTTCATGAGTGAGAAGCCTGTTGATAGAGCCAACTGATCAAACTATAAAAGGAACAGAGAATAGAATATTACTGTGGAAACAGAAAAGTTGTTCTCTGTTAATTGCGGAAGAAATCTGGAATATTTGTAATATTCCAATGATGACAACCTCCCCCATGAGAGCTCATACTCATAAAGTAAGCTTCAAGGGAAGAGACTGTTCTTCCTCTTCTGATATACTGTAATTAATGGTGTCTCCTCTCATTTCCAATAAGAATTAGCAATAGACTCAGCATCTTCTCTTTTAGCTGACATCTGGCAATCTCTATCAATTATATTCTATTTTACCAGATCTATTGCAGGATGATTGGACTCCTACCATATTTTCCAACCTAAACGATTCCCTGAGTCTATGTTAGAATGCCCTTTCTTATAAGGTTACAATGGGCATCACGGTGGTAATCTTGCCCGTTGAAAGGTGTTGGCTTAAATCAGCATCTCTAATCTCAAACTTACAAAAACCATTAGGAAAATAATGTTTTCCATGCTTCAGCTGAAGCACCAACAACTCTGAGAAACTAAGAGAAGTTTGCAGCTAGCACTGTATTTGCACTGGTGCTTTACATCAATAATTGTGAATAGTATAGAATAATTTCTCCAGTAGCTAGGCAATTGCAAGCACTTCAGTAAAACAGGATTTGGTTTGGGTTTTTTTTGTCAGAAGAAAATCAGTCAAGTCTTCTCTTGCTGTGTTCTCGGCTTTTTTCATTATCCTCTTCTAATCAAAAAAAAGATTTCTGTGCAAAACTCATCTCCTGAACTTGGTACCAGAAGAACCAGGTAGGTTTGGGTGCATGAACTTCACCTAGCTACCACTAGCAAAATACACTTACTCTGTTCCATTTCTGGGTTCTATTCAGTTCCATGATTAGATATTTCTCCACCTGAGACGTGTTCATAAGGTTTCACCAGGAAGTGCTTGAAATAAAAGACCTACATTAAAAGATTTTCCTAATTCTGTTGCCTTTCCAACCAAGGAGGCTGTGTAAGGCCCACAAGGAACTCTGCGTGAAAAAAACTTCATAAGGTAATCTCACATTTTCCTGAAAGTAAAGGCAATGCTAATCCAAACCACAAATTTTAAAAGGCTCAGAATTGGATAGATGGCACTTAGAATTTTGTATCTATTCCCCTGAATCAATGAAACATGGAATCATGTGAAAGTAAACCAAAACCCACAAACACCTGACTTAATAATTAATGGAAGACTTCTTCTGATTGGATGCTAAGGTATTACACAATGATAAGCAACTTTTAACTAGAACTTCCCAGGTTTCCTTAATGTGCCTTTGTTTCTGATATCAGATAAGTTACCCATTTACTAAGATTTTGTTGGTGATTTGATGGACCTGCATTTTTTTAAGAGAAAGAACACAAAGGGGAGGAGAAGAGGGAACTGTCTAATTAATTTTTGAGAATTTTAACAAGTTCTAATCCTATTTGAGATCACTCCAAAACCCATCTAAAACAATAGAAAGAATTCTTGAATTCAGTCATAGCTGAATAAAGCCTTTTAAATATAAATCTTGACACTACTTTAATTATGGATCTTCTCTAGCACCTCCATGTAAAATAACACTTCTGTAAAATGGCTTTGTCAAGAAAACACTATCTCCTTTTTGATATACAGTGGCAAGCAACAATTAACATAATTACTCCCAGTTCTCATTATATAATTATGCAATTTATTGTACAAGTAATTAAAATATTGAAATTTAATAAATTGGAGATGCAAAACATATCTAATTTATATGCATAACTGCACTAGAGTTTTATTGCCCTTGTAGTTAGCTAAATTTTACTACAAATTGCAATAGGTTTACTTATTCACGTAGACGTTATTCACAACACTGTCAAACATCCCAAATATTATTTACACTGAGCAATCAGAGCACTATTTTAGAGAACCTTATGCATAACAACTATTTAAAATTCCTCCAAAACTTAGTCTGAAAGTTATGCATAAATTAATACAGAGTTTCAATACCCATTGTTACATTTAAGCAGTTTCTACACATAAATTATTTGTATTTCAGCTCTGTGTTTGGTGTAATTTATGATTTTAAACTTATCTATCTTGCAGTGTTTCATCTTGTGTAAGATAATTTATATTTCAATGCATCTAGGGTGGTCTTCAACTGCAATATCTTTCATAGGATATGAAAGGATATATAACCTCAGAAGTGGTAGTAGGAAAAAAATTTAGTTTACCTGGTCTAATCCCTCTGATCAATATGACCAATCATAATACATTTTAAAATAGTATGATCTTCTGTATACTGATGCATATTACTGTATACTGATGTCCAATTACAAGATTAATTTAGTGGGCTCTTGTGTTCAAATAATTAGATTTTAGATTCAATGTGAATTTTTCTTTGCTTTATATTTATTGGAATTAGCTAATTATTCTTCTTGAATGAGAACATATTCAATCTTTATTTCTCTTATTGAGTTCACTTTCCCCAAATGAAAGCGGACAGAATTTAACTTATTTACTAAATGTACAGGATTTGCAAGCATTCTGGACAATGCAATTTACAATTTAAACAACCAAACTAATTTCTGACAGACAGAATTTCCACACTGGTCAGACCACTAGTGTATTTGTTTATTAGACCTCTCATCTGCAATGTACATGATCAGATCTATAAAGAAAAAAAATTAAAATTCTCTACTGTATTCAGTACTGTGTCTAGAAAAAAGATCATCTGTAAATCAGTCTTGTCTTCATCATCATCATCCAACACTTCAAAGAATTTTATGCTGTTCTCAGATTTAGTTATTTCATATTTACTTCAAACAATTTGATGGAAAAGAAACTTGGAATGAATCTCAGCAAAAATACACAAAGTAAAAACTGATATGATTACTTTTTGAGATCTGCAGTAGAAATAGAAGAAAAAATATAGACTCTAAGTAAGTAAAGGGAAAAAAAGACATTTTTGCTGCCTTTATACTGGTCTGTAAGAAATTTTGTAGTTTTTAAAGTACAAATACACATGTTGAATTGTAAGATTTTTTTTTTTTTCTCTCTCCCAGGTTATGAATTTCCAACTATATACAGCGAAAAATTCTGTATAGGATAGCATATCTAAATATACTACACAATACAATTTTAGATTGTTACATTTTTAGGTCAAATTGGAAAACTATACGGATGGATATAAATAGGTAGGAATTGATCCATGGCTCTGTATGCTGTAAAAAAATGAACGCCAGTACTTTAATTCCTCATATTTGTATCCCACGACAGTGTTTCACAGTCAGGAATATTCATCTGAATATGAAAATATTCACTCTGAATAAAATCATTGCACATTGTTCCATTTCTTTTCCAACTTTTATGTGATATTCTGCACCTTGAAGCCCTACAGATTTCTCTCTTATTGTTATCATGGCAATGATGTGTTTCAACACAGCATCTATAGAATTAAATATATACACTGGTTTGTATAGTCATTGATTCTATATTGTTAACATAAAGTTGTGAAATAGACATTAAATAGAAAAGTAAAACAAATATATATTTCAAATGGTACAAACAGTGTTCATAGTTCTCAGATTTTAGTGAAAAAACAATGCTACTGTAAGCTATAAGGGTGTCATTTTTTTCCCTTTAACTCAGTTTCACCTATGGAAATGACATTATGACAATTTAGTATGAATTATTCTGTCATCAGTGTATTACCCATATTCCTATGTATCTGAATTATTTTAAAACATAAAATTTATAGCAATGTGTTAGTCACAATTTAACTGTGATTATTCAGTATTGTATGATTTTATAATGTCAAACTTAATTAATGAGATTCAGCTTCTGTAAAAACTAGTGACTAAACAATTTTTAGCATAATTGAGGGCAAGTCTGCAGCATTGTAATTCTGAAGGCAGTTGAACAGGTATAGATTTATGTATGTGCAGGAAGATAAAAAAATCACCTTAGATTCCGCATCTCATGAATGATCACAGCAGACCAAACCTTCAGACTTAGCAAAACTGGAAAGATAAATAGGACAAGCTAACAGACAGACAATTTATGATAGAGTGACCAGAACACAGTGCCATGAATCAAAGATCAGAAAAGACAGAGCCTCATAGAAATACTTCCAGAATAAATATATATTTGAGTCTGATTAAAGAACAGGGTTTGTGAAACTGGGCATGCAAACAATTAAAGGCATAGGTAGCAAGCAATTACTCTCTTAGCTACAGAGACTAAATTGATGATCTCACATGTGGCATCTGTAACACTACCTGTTGCTAATGCAGAGGAATGTCATAAGAATGGCAGATCCTTATGTATTCTTCTGATCTGAGTGGCTGGAAAATGGCAAACGAACAAAATCAAAGAATTCTTTAGACACAGTGAAGACCATAATGATCACTTTCCACCTTGCTTTCACTACTCAAAGAAAATGTTGACCTTCAAGAACAACAGAGGCTGTCGTAAAATCTTCCATTCATGTGCTTTCTTGAAGTGTCAGAGGTCAAGTTGCTGTTTGACAAACAGAAGTTAAATGCAAAATGATTTTTGAAAGCAATAGAAACACAATGAGACTTTATAACTTAAATATCCAATCTGCATTGGATTGGAAATACTCAAATCCATGATGATGAATTATTCAAACTGGTCATAGAGTCTATGTATGATAGATTTTAAATACAATTAGCACTTAAGATAAACTTTAATGCATAACTTGGTTCCATATTTGTTCCTGATTTCTCAGAAATATTACTTCATTATATTTTCTACTCTTCTTTATTTAAACATAAAAGTGGTAAAAGTATAAATAAAACTAACAATAATATAGAAAAGGTTGCAAACCAAAAAAAAAAAGACAAAATCTGGGAAAGCCTGTATAATTAAAACAGACTACTTTTAGATTATAATTTAAAATTGCAAACACACACAAAAAAATCTAATCCTAGTTAAAAATTTCTAAACACTGCAATATTTGGGATTATCAAAGTATCATAATCCTAGTAAGTACTTAAAAAAGAATACCATAAGGCATGTAAATTAATTGTTTTCTTTGTACTGATGTTTAAATA
The DNA here is from genome assembly GCA_003713295.1 of Parotia lawesii. NCBI lineage: Eukaryota > Metazoa > Chordata > Aves > Passeriformes > Paradisaeidae > Parotia > Parotia lawesii. The sequence goes on along the minus strand of RAHM01000284.1, from coordinate 535,737 downwards.
ACATCTTAATGTATTTGGTTTTAGTTCTTCTAATACTGAGAAAGGTAAAATTCTTTCCTTTTGGCTGTCCTTTGTTGATTTTACCTGTTTCTCCTACAGCAGTAGAGTTTCTGCAGTTCAGTTTGAGTTTCTCTGACTGAGTCTGGTATTTTTTATTCAAAGACCAAACTGAAAAAGAGGAAAACTCTTTTTCCTCATCATTCTCTGTGTGAAGCAGTACTAAAACTTTATTGTAGTTGAAGTCTGTTTATTTTTAAAACAGTACATGAAAGTGCATTGAGCTGTGCTTCAATTTGGTGTTTTCTAGTCTTAGACATAAAAGTTTGGTCTTGAGAACATTTATATAATATTTCTTCTGATGTAGAAAAAGACCCTGAGCAGTGGACCTCACTTGCTATGTCTTTAGCATTTCTCTCCTCCCTCAATGTAATTCTCCCAGCTCCAACAGTATTTTCCCCCTACTGGTTCTAACTTACATTGCAAAGTTGCACATTTGAAATGTAAACTAAAGAGGAAGAGGAAGTAGCAATTGATTGTCTATTCAAAATTTAAAAATCACCTGTGACTGATGTTGAACTGAGAATCGAGTAAGAGCAAAATCATATGCTGTTCAAACCTGGCTGTTTTTCATACTAAGTCAAAATTTTATGTCGTCTTCCATGTGATTTGAGAGGAGACAAACTTGGTTTACCTTGAGTAGAGAAATGTAGAATGTACATCTTTCACAATTCAACACTCACTTTGATACTTTACTGTCGCAGCAGCTTGCGGTGCTGGATGGTGAGGTGCCGCGACCTTCCAAAAACATCTCCAAGGCGAAGCCGTTCAGCAGGACCACCACACACTCACACACACACATACACATGCACACACACACACGGATAGCTACAGAAAGTGGGTCAATGACAAAGAGACAGGAAGGGTCTTTGTATGGGGTTCCACAGGAGGGGTTTAATGCAGCCACACACGTGACAGGGTCCAGGGACGAAGACACATAACATTGGAGAGTCCGGGTTTAAATACGGGAGCGGAGGGAGCATCAGAAACCAATGATCTGAGAGCATGAGGGCAGTACAAAGGCAGGACTAGGGAATGGGAACCAATGGGGAAACTCTGAGGGGGTGCCAATGAGGCAAGGGCCAATGCGGGGAACAGGGAGTGGAGAACCTTCTAGGGCAGGGACATATACGGTGACAAGGGGCGGGGAGGCCAACGGGCCAACTGGGGAAGCAGAACTGGGGTATATTAGCATAACAGAATAGAGCATCCTGGGGGAAGCTTTTTCTGTCACCCTGACTTGGGGAGGATCTCTGATTTTAGGAACTGTCCCACCAGTGGACTCTCTTTGTCCCTTGTTCTGTAGGCTCACCGACCTTCACACTTTACCATTAAATATGAAAAATATGATAAGACAAAACAGAGAAGTTATATTGGGTTTAACTGCCAAGGGGTGGGAGGGCAGGGATGGGGTCTGTGAGGAGTGATTGGTGCTACTCAATGCTGGACACAGACAATTCCACCTGGCTCCAACAGAGCCACTGCAAGTCTCAGCTGGGACCCTCAGCCAAGCTGGTGTTCCTGTATGAAAATATCAGCAAATCCCTGCCCATCGGTGTGAGGAATGAAGAAAAAAAGATGTGTGAGAAAGAATCCTGAAGGCACCAAAGTCAGATGGAGTAGGTGAGGAACAGCTTCAGACACTGGAGCAGGTACCCACACTGCAGCCTCTGGAGTACCTCATGTCAGACCAGGTGGATATTTCCTAAGGTGCTGCTGTCTGTGGAAGGCCCCTGCTGAAGCAGGGGAAAAGTGTGAGAAGGAAGGATCAGCAGAGAGGCAGTGTTATAAACTGATCGCAATCTCCATTTCCCATCCCCCTGTGCTGCTTGGCGGAGGGAAGATTGAGAAGCTGGGAATGAAGAGGAGTGAAGCTGAGCCTTTGAAGAACTAGAGGGTGAGAGAGAGGTATTATAGTTTTTGGTTTTGATCCTTGTCACCTGACTCAATTTTAGTTTATAATAAATTAAATTAATTCTCCCAAGTTCAGTTTGTTATCCGTGTCACAGTAACTGGTAAAAGATCTCCCTGTCATTACTTTGGCTTGTCAAAGCTTTTTATCATATTTCCTGCCCCTGTGCTGCTGAGGAGAGAGAGTGAGAGATGAGCTGGGTGGGGGTTTCGAAGCCAGCCACCATAAAAGGCCTCTATGATAAAAACTTCTGTTATCTGTGTGTTTTGTATACATGAAAATTCTACTAAAACAGATCATAAAACGTATAGAAGTCCCTAAATATATTTGTTATGGGTTTAGTACAACTACATAATATTGGTTTGCACAGAATATTTCATCCCACCTGTTCTATGCTATTATTTTAAGTAGCAAAAATATAATCCAAATTATACTCTGGTGAATAACACCACTTACATACTTGGTGTTATTCACCAGAAAACAACATCTGCATTTCAATGTTATTAATACGTAGTGGCAATTTTCAACAATATGCTTTCTTGCATCAATTATATAAAAAAGGAAGAAATGTCCACTCTTTCACAACCCATTATAATTGGCTTGAATACTTGTTGATTTGGTAGCTTATTTTGTTAGATGTTACTGAAGATAAACAATATTAGGTGTTTTCAGAGGGAATGAGGAGGAATTTCGTTTTTAACACTGCTACCCGGAATAACTTTTAATAAAATCTCTGCAATACCACTTTTCTACATTTTGGAAGGGAAATGATGCCAGAAAACATAACCTCCAAAGCACGTAACAGAGTCTTACAATTTCCGCCAAGATAAATATTTTAAGGTAAATTAATATTTACTTCACTCTGGAGCACCACTTCCTCAAAAGTAATGTGTTCACAGCTATGGGCTGTTAATGAGAAAAAGGCATAGTGACCTTTAAAAAGTAGGGAGATAAATTTCCCAAGTTTGGTAATTAAGCTCAGAGAAGTTAACTTTAAATGCAGCTATCACCTGTATTTTTTATTCAGAATAAACTTTTGTCTAATGTTTGCTTTCATTATTCATTTTGCATATTTCCTGATAATGTGACTAGGAAGTGTTAAATTTGATTCTAGACAAAATTTTCAGTAAATGCAACTGCATTTGCTGGCTAAGAGTGCACTCATCAGCATACATGCTTAAGTTCTCCACAAAAATAAATGTGCAAAGCCATTCCATCATGTATGTTCAGCTACACCTCAGTATTCAACTCTACCAATTGAGATAAATTGATTGCAAATATAAAAACATACAAAGACTTTTACTTAGAATTTCTAGCTTTCATTTTAAACTTTTAACTACTTCTGTGCTACCTTTTCTTTACAGATCAGTCTAATTTCTGGCAATATGGCAAGGCATTTTTAAAGAGTGTTATGAAAACTTATGCCCTTTCTCCTTTTAAGTTATTCCACATAACAGCTGACCCTCAGAAGATTTCTATCTATTTGCAATAAAATTGAAGTTTTTGCAATTTACGTATTTTGCAGTTCTTCTTCCCATATTTAGTTTTTGCTATGGCGTAAGGAAGCCCACCCCAAGTGACTCACACATTTTGTACTATGGTGGGCTGACCCTGGATGGATCCACTATCGTTGCCCTCCTCAGCTGGACGGGGATGAGAAAATATAATGAAAGGCTTGCATGTTGTAATAAGGACAAGGAGTGATTGGTCACCAGTTATTGTCATGGGCAAAACAATCAACTTAGAGAAATTAAATTCTTACCAATCAAATCAGAATAGGGTAATAGAGAAATAAAATGAAACTTTATAAAAACATGTCTTTCAGCCCTCCCTTCCTCCTGGGTTCCACTTCTCTGTCTCCTCCTCACTGTGGCCTAGGAGAACAGGGAATCAGTTAATCATACATTGTCTCTGCTGCTCCTTCCTCCTGAGAGGGAGGACTCATTACACTTTTCCTCTACTTCAGCATAGAGTCCCTCCCACAGGACATGGTCCTGCACAAACTCCTGTAATGTCAGTCCATCCCATGAGCTGCAGTTTTATATGAAGCGTTTCAGCCTGAGACCCGCGCATGGGGTACAGGCTTTCAGGAACCTCTGCAATGTGAGCTCCTCTCTCTGTAGCTCAAGGGTCCTGCCAGAAGCCTGCTTCAGCATGGGCTTCCCATAGGGTCACATCTCCCATTGTACATCCACCTGCTTCAGCATAGAGTCCTCCATCAGAGATGCAAGTGGATATCTGCTCCACCATCGGGTCCTGATGGGCCACAGGGAGACAGCCCGCCTCACTATGGTCTGCACTAGAGGCTGCAGAGGAACATCTGCTCTGCTGCCTGGAGCAACTCCTGCCCCTTCCTTACTGACCTCGGTGTCTGAAGTGCTGTTGCTGTCACACGTTCTCACTCCTCTCTTCTCTGGGTACTGTTCTCCAGCACGTTCTTTTGTTTTTCCTTTTTAAATATGTTTACACAGAGCAGCTACCATTGTTGCTGATGGGCTCAGCATTGGCCAACACTGGGTCTGTCTTGGAGCTGACTGGCACTGACTCTATAAGACACAGGGGAAGCTTCTGGCAGCTTCTCAGAGAAGCCACCCCTGTAGCCTTCCAAAACCTTGCCACAAAACCCCAATACATACATTTAGACATACATTTTGTACTATCCATGGCTTCTCTGTACCATATTCTGCAATCTCTTTTTCGTATTTCATGACACCAAATATTTTTAGCATTTCTTTATGGGATTGGAAGAGCTGAAAATACCATAAGAGACCACAGCTTGAACAGGTGAGCATGAAGGTTAACCTAATTCTCTTGTCAACTGGAAAGAGGAAATATTCCTGATCATACTTGTTTCAGATGCTGTACATTTGAAAATCTTCCTCCCCTTTGACAAGATTAACCTCATCTTTCTTGCCTTGAACTTGTTAGGCATAAGCCACCTGTAGATTTGTCTATTCAGACACTGTAGAAGCCATGATTATCTATTTAGAAAGACAGTGTTAAGCATCACCAGTATGTCATCGACCTTTTATACAGTACATTCTCACATCTCCCTTACAGAGATGTTTAACAAGGCGTATTGAGTGAGGAAGGCTTCAGCCAGTCTTTTGTCAACAGGATATATGGGGATATTGCTAGGCACAAGGTAGGTGAGAAACTCTAGTCTTATCCATGTTAGTAGTCAAAGCAGTGCTTTGATTGGCATTATGTATCTTAGCAGTCCTATTGAAGCACTCCAAACCCCTGATAATCCCATGGGAAAGAGCCCTATGGTGGAGTCAAAGCTGGAAATTGTCAGTCATATTTCTCAATATTTAGTCATTAAAGTAATAAAACTTTGGTCATTGGCATTATATACAACTTAGAGGAAAATGCCTATATTTTTAATACATTACTTGCTTTTGCTGGACTACTACAATGTTCTTACTGTTAAGCCACGAGATGTAGTGATACATAGTTAGATTGGAAGTACAGAAAATAAGATGTTAAAATGGGAAATAAACCATTGAGCATTCTTTATCAAAATAGAATAAAAATTAGCTAAGCTTTGTTTCAGAAAGGCTTAAAAAGCGTAAGTTTTGGGTTGGGTCTTTTTTGAATTATGATGGCTGTTATTATTGTTATTATTAATTATTTTTAATAATAATTTATTAAACACCTTGTTCTTAATTAAAAGAGCTCATATCAGTGTTGTTGGTTCAGATACTATTTTTGGAAAAGACACTGTTGTGCCCTTTTCTACAGATGTCCAAATGGCATTTATAGGTATAAAAACCTGCCCACAGTTCCTTTCAGACTAGTTCAAATATAAAAAAAATATTTGCTGCGTATATTTAGAATTGATTTGTATTAATGTCAGGAAGTCAGTCTTTAGTAAAACTAGTATAAAATTTCTGCCATATAAATTTAAGAAAAATTTTTATCAGCAAAGATGTGACGCATTTGTAAAGATCTACATTTTCATTTCTTTTGATTTGAAAAAAATGTTTTATTGATCTTTTGCTTGGTTGGTTTGGTTTCATTTCTGGCTTAATGTTCAAGCTCAATGTTGCTTTCACTTCAGGCTTAATGTTTTTCAGTGAAGAAGAATTGAAAAAAAAAATGGATAAGATTTATTTTTATTCACTTTTTGAAAAATGTCACAATACAGGAGGATTTTGTCACTTATAATGGCTCATCTTCCTCAATGAAGGCAAATGGTTCTATTTTTCTTTGAACTATAAACAGAAAAGAAGGTGGAGCAGTGACAGGTAACCTGAGAGAAATATAAAGACACTAACTGGATGTGCAGATGAATGCATGGCTTGGAAACCAAAATCTACCTCAACTGAGTCTGACATAGGATGCTGAAGACAACTAGAAAGACTTCTCTAAACCCAAAAGTGGTAAAGAGAAGGCTGGAGAAAATGTTGGTCTTGTTGATGAACAAGGCATGAAGCCCAGTGACCCAAGGCACAGGAAAAGGCTGAAGTTCTGGACGCTGTTGTTGTCTTGGTCTTTATGAACAAGACTGGACATGGGAAATCCCAGACCAGGGGGAGGTCCGTAGCACAGAAAATGTACCTTGGGTGAATGAGGCTTGGCTCAGAAAATGCTTGAGCGTACCCATACACATTAAACCCATGGACCCTGAGGGAATGCACCCATAAGTACTGAGTGACCTGGTTGATGGCATTGTGAGGCCACTTACAATAATGTGTAATCATGGCAAATGAGAAAAGTGCCCAAAGACTAGAGAAAGAAAATGCCCCTCCTCTCTTACAGAGTGCAAGAAGGAGCATCTAGGGAAATACAGGCTGGGTCTTTGAGAAATAACTCAAATCATTAATATTGGGTAAAAATGCCAGGCACATTTCCAGTCTGTTGAGACCAAAAAAGGGCCACCTAGATAATGAAAGCATTTGGGGCATCTGCCTTCTTGGCTGGATGGCTGTCAGGGGTTAGCTCTTAGCACCCCTGTGATGGCACTGGGGACAGGCTGTGACAGCCCCTGCCTCACTGCTTTTCAGCAGCCGCAGGCTCTGACTCTCTGCACATGGTCCAGGGCTCTTACAGCCATATATACACATGCAGGCTTCAGCAGGTCTCATCACCCCACCACTCATTACCCCAGGCTTGTTTTCCTGTTCACTACACCCTCTGCCTCCATGCCCTGTGACTGCTGTCCTGCCAACCTGCACTGCCCAGTTCAGACTCGCTACAGCAGTGCCCAGTTCCTGCCCTCTGCCTGGAGTCATGACTTGATGCTGCTCTCTGCATCACCACAGGGCTGTGCTCTGGCAGGAGCCCAAAGAAGTTCGACAAGTTTGAAGTGCAAAGATTTCATTTCATCCAAAATGCTGCAACAATGTGTCCTTCATGTTGTCCTGCTTCTGAGTTCTGCTATCTAAGCCCTTTGACCAGCTGCCAGGCTGCAGGTCCAGAAGACTTGTGCACCATTTGTCTGCCATAGACACAGGTCATGCTGACAGTCCAAGCCCTGCTGGGTCCTTCCTCTGGTGCCTATTTCCATGGGTAGCTTCTCTATGATATGAATCAGATCTGCAAGGAATCTCAGTGACTGGTCTATAGGTAAAATTTCAATAGCTGCCATACTTCACGATTACAGAAAAGTCAAGGGTTGCTCAATTCAGTTTTTTCCCATAAAGAGAAGTAAGATTATATTTTCAAAATCCATTGCTGTTGGACAAAGTCCGTTTTCATGGAACATAAATTAGTGGCTTACATATAATGTTTCCTGGAAACATTGCACAAGTCCAGCTAGCAGACTTAAATCAAAAATGTCAGAAATACTGTATCAAAAATACTGCGGCCAGCAGGACCAGGGTTGCTTTGTGCTCGACACAGGTGTGGCCACACCTCTGAGTGCTGTGTCCAGTTCTGAGCCTTACATTTCAAGAAAGACACTGAGCTGCTGAAGTGTGTCCAGAGAAAGGCAACAGAGCTGGTTACTGTCATACCATTGGAGAGTAAGTTGTATGAGGAGCAACTGAGGGAGCTGGAGTTTAGTCTGGAGAAAAGGAGACTCAGGAGAGACCTGATTGCTCTCTACAGCTGCCAGAAAGGAGGGAGTAGCAGGGTGGGGGTCAGTCTCTTCTCCCAGACAGCCCGGAACAGGACAAGAGGAAACAGCCTCAAGCTGCACCAGGCGAGGCTCAGGTTGGACATCAGGAAGAATTTTGTCACTTACAAGGTTTTCAGATATTAGAACTGGCTGCTCAGGGAGATGGTGAAGTCACCATCCCTGGAGGTGTTCAAGAGACGACTGGCTGTGGCACAGTGACATGGTCTAGTTGACAGGATGCTGCTCAGTCAAAGGTTCAGCTCAATGATTACATATGTCTTTGCCAACCTAAATGATTCTTTCTGTTATTCTGAGATTCTGTGATAAAAGCCAGCTCAGGTGCAGCTGTATTTTATATTTGCAGACTACAAAATTGAAATTATTTACCTGTCTTACTTAGTAGTGGAATAAAGCCTTGCTACTCATTCTGTATAAGAATATTCAGTAAATTACACATTTTACCTTGAAATTGCCCAATGGCATGCTTTATTTCACTAAATAAAGCCCTATTGTACCCAATGCCAACTGGGTTTTTGTCCATTGCAGTGATTTTTCTTATGTAAATTGTTTTACATTAATACAAAATGTGGCAAAAGTAGAGCTGATTTATTAAAGAAATTAAATAGAGAAATTGGTATTTAAACTAAGGTAGCTTTTCTGTGCATTATACTGTAATATGCTGAATGATGTCAGCTGTATGGCTGCCTAATCTATAATTCTGAGCAACTGCTGTATCATAGAATCATAGACTCATTTAGATTTAAAAAGACCTTTATGGTCATTGAGTCCAACTGTTAGCCTAGTACTGCCAAGTCCACCACTAGAAATAAAAGTGAACAGTAGAAACATGATTTATATATATTTGGGTATGATTTCATGCAAAAACATTGTTTTATAATGCAGTGACCTGCAATAAAAGCCTCATATATTTTCTAGCACTTTTACCAAAAGCAAATAGTAATAGAAACTTTGTGAAATGTAAAGATAATACAGATGTGTGCATTTAAACACAGTGAATTTACTTTCATGAGATCTGATAACTTACTTGCAGTGTATCATTCTACTATGGAGAAAGACAATAAATTGGTTCATTCTAATGCACATGACCTTGCCGAGTCAAAAACTGTATTGCTTGTTTGGAATGCTATTGTTAATATCGCAGAACAGCAGATTTCTCCCCTTAACTACTAAATGTAGAAAATAGGTCCCAGTAAAGCAAGATTCATATTAACCTGATTTGTAAATCTCTCTAGAGCTCAGTATATCTTTCAATATTGCACATTACACTTAGTGCAGTACTATATTAATATTTTAAAATAATCAAAAATAATTCAGACTACCTACAGAACTAAATATAAAATAGTTCTCAAGTGCTGATACAGCTGATATGTATTAGTAAAAGTGTTTATTTATATTCCAAGAAGCTGTCTATAAAAGTGTTCTCACAAAAAACATTGAACATGCTGGAAAACACACTAACTGATATACTTGAGTATAATGAGGACATGAATTCACTGGTTTACTGCATAGTTACCAAGAGAAAAGCTGCAGCATTAAAATGTTACGAAATAATTATGGTTGTTTCTAATGGACACATTGCATTGTCACTGAAAAGTAATACATATTTTATATCATGATGATAAAGCAATTAATTCATGTCACCAGCACCCTCATGTTACTTGCTGCTATACTCTGGGATAACAAGTGTCTTTCTATTAACTACTGAATATTCAGAGGAACATCTTGAACAGCTTTAATTAAAATGTTTTAATTGCCTATCAAAACCCCTAATGAAAATTACTATTGTGACAAGAGCAGCCAAGCCTTTCATTCTGTGATCATACAGGTTTTTTTATGAACTACTTTCTTCAGAAAGTATGGAATTGATCTAATTGCTAGGAGTGGGAAGGGTTAATAGGATCTCAAAAGTAAATGTGTATAGGGAACAAAAGTACATCACTATTTATTGATTCCTTCACACTAGATTGCTGGCAATCAGAATTCAATTAGAATGGAAGCATACGGTTGCTAATATGCAGGTTATGGAATTTTTTCTTAATAAGGATTTTGACAGTGAAACCATCACACATGGGTGGGTGGAATTGTGGAATTCTCTAACCTTAGCACTAACGACTTGGATTGTAACACATTTTCTGTCAGAAATCAAGATATTTAAGAAATAAAAGCAGAGATAAGATTTCCAGTTGGGCTATATCCCTCACAGAGGATTAGGGAGTTTGCAGTCACTGAACTCATATGATTGTAAGTTTTCAGAATGCTGTTTCTTCTCACAAGATTTCCATGAGAAACATCTTGTGAGGAGTAGCAATTCTTTGAAGGCTTTGAGTTTCATCTGCAGATCAAAACTCCAAGTTTTAAGCTTGTCACTTAAGTAATTGAAAGTTTGGCTCAATTTCAATAAGTACCAACACTGCTATTCCTCATGCATTTATTAATACTAGTACTGTGTAAGTAATGCAGGTTTATTCTAAACCTGGTATCTATACTTCACTAAAAGTTGATCTCTGTTTTAGCAATTTCTTGTTCAAGGTTAGAAAGATATCCATCTTTAATAAAAGGAGATCTGAGATTTCCTGGATTCCATGCACAGAAAATAGAGTGAAGGTTATATCATGCTAGTTTTATTTTGGCTTTGCATACTGGTGTATAAGCAACCTAAAATTCAGTAAGTAATAAAAGAGAAAGACAACTGCTTCCCTTTCTCATTTGTATTACTACCTCTGTGTCCTTGCCATCCATTAATAAAATGAAGTTTAAGAACAGAACGAAGAATGGAAAAAAATGTAGATCAAATGAAGTCTGAGTTACCTTGGTTTCAATTAATGTTTTAAAAAACAATGTTTAAAAATGTAAACAGCATTCAAAGATGTCACCTAAAGAATATAACTGAGAAAATTACTTTCTGTGTATTGTAAACAACCATTTCCTTTCAATTTAAGGCTTGTTTGTTGTTACTCTTGTCCCTTACATCAGCCTAACTACTCTGGCATATTTCTGAAGAATTGAGATGGAATCAAAGCAACACAGTTCAGACTTTTTCCATATTGGCAGACTGCATCTTCAGATTGCTCTTTCCAGATAGTTGCTTATGGAAGCATTTAAACAGGCTATGAACTTTCATGAGTACAGAATGGAAGATGAGTTAGCTCGTTAAAGAAGAGAGATGCTGTTTCACAGGCAGAGACTGAGTAGTGGCTCTCACAGCAGTTTTGAAAGCTCTGCTAACCCTGCTCTGTTCTGTGCCATCATGCTCTAGTTTACAGTGCCCTAATTCATTACCAGTTTGTTTACCCTATAACAATTTCTGACATGGGTCTCCCATTGGCTGGCACTCCTGATAATATTGAATGTCTGTAGCAACACTAGCTAATATAGTCTTCAAATTTATATCTGAGTCTTGCCAAACTTCAAAGAGGGAAACAGGTCAGAACCATTAATGGATTCCCTTTAAATCAAACATAATGGACTAATTCAGCAAAATATTCTGTGTTTATTATGGTACTATCCACAGATCTTTTACAAACTGTGATTTTTTTTTTTAAAATTATGCTATTGATGTCCACAGCATATAAAGCCATAAGAACTTATGAGCTTTTCAGAACTAGAAACTCCCTGGAACTTTGAAGGGCTTGTAGCACTGTATTTCTGAAAAGTTTTACAACTAATCCTCTAAAGCTGGTACTTGTGAGTATGCTGCTGGGACTCTTGTGATCTGGGAGTTGAAGTGTTTACCTGATACTGTATACCAGAAGCCTTCAAGATCACACACCATCACCCAGAGGTTACTTAATTCTTCAGGCCTTTGTGATGGTATATTCTCTGGCTTGTTTTCTAATAGAAATGCACTCTATTTCTCCAGGTCATGCTTTTTAATATTATCAAATCCTTGAATTATAAGAACCCTTCTCTAATGCAGTCATTTCAAATTGCAAATACTCCCAAATGAAGACAAATGTCATATATATATATATATATATATATGCGCTATTTATCTGTATTGTCTAAACCATACAGCATAGTTCAAAATGTTTAAAAAATTCTTAAACAGAAACAAAACAAATTCCACAGCTTAACTGAAGTTACAACAGAAATGACTCTTCCCTTCCTGAAAAAGTGCCAAGTCATGATTTCTACTTGGATGTAAGCATCTTCACTTCATAGAAATTGGATCTAATCTCTACAGATCCTGCAGAGGGTTTGAAGTGATAATCATCCATGGCAAAAATACATTTTTTCCCCTTTGTTCCCCCCCTTAGTTAGAGGAGATGTTTTTCCTCTTTTTAATTAAATTGTTTATCTGCCATTGTTAATTATACATTTATCATATTAAGAGTACTTGCTTCCATTTCATCTCTCAAAAATGTCCTATTTTTTTCTAAGAGGTGTAAAACTAATTAGCGTTCTTCATGTAATTTTTTTTTCCACAAGATCTTATATTCAGTATCCATTTGTAGATTAGACAAATATATGATCCAAGGATTTTCTGCTGATTTAATGCAATAAATAAAAAAAAAAAAAATCAAACAAAATCAAGCCAAACAAAAAAAAAAAAAAAAAAAAGAAAAAGAAAAAGATAAAAAAAGAGAACCAAAGCAGATGCTGTTACATTCCATTCAGGAACTGACTCTGTGCTTCTTGACCACTCATTATCAAGAGACAAGAAATGAAAATTATTCATGAGTAAGTTAAAAGGTTGTGGGATTTTCTGTCTCTCAACTAGAACATTTTCTTACAGTTAGCCTTACAAATATGTGGAAGTCAAATAGTTATTTATGGTTAAACTTAACATTCAAAGGTCAACTCAAATGGTTTTGAGGTTTTTTGCTCCAAAGAATTAAATGAAACCCAACCAAACAAAAAAAACCCAATACATACAATCTGAAGTTACGCTGCAGACACTGTTCTAAAGAGGAAACATGGAGTGTCAGTATAAAATAACACTTAAAAAGCAGCCTGCAAAGCAAATAAAAATATTAAGTAGCTATCATCCTTACTTGAAAACTATGCACTTAAGCTGAGTTTCCAAGCCTTACCTGAAATGTACACAAACATTCTTACTGTCTTAAAACCAATTATTGTTCATGCCTGAAATTTCCATCCCTGGCCTGTGCTGCTCCTGTGCTTATAGTCAGGTGCTCCTGCTTCTAGGAATGCTGGAAGAGAAACACTCTTGTAAAGTCAGCTCTTGTGAAAGGCCTCTGACCGCTGTCAATATGTGTGGTTTCAGCCAGCCCTAAAAGCACTCTCCCACCCCTCACACAGAAAGGATTAACCCAGGTCAGGGAATATCCACCATAGGCAGGAAGTATAATTCTGTACCTATTTGGCATGCTCCCCAGAGTTCAATTCTCCAGGCTGAATGCCATGTCTAAAAATGTCGTAGTTAAGGGATCTGTTAGAGTCAAAGACGATGTACCCAAGGATTGAGCCTCTGAGGAATCTTGTATAGAGCTGGGCAAAACTAAAAGACATTTGGCTTAAGAAGTCTTTAACTATTAACCTTAAGTTGCAAAATGCATGGAGAGAGTCATGGTGGCTATTAACTCTCCACAACGGCATCAGGGTTAGATACATGGAGGTACACAACCTGGCCCACTGCTCTAGTACTGCTCAGCAGTGAAGTCTACATTAGTCAGATTATACTGAGAAGGGAATTCTCAATTCCAGGCTGTCTGTTCTGATTCATCATATTCCATGAGAGGTGCTGCTCATTCAGAAGATCCTAAATGCGGGAGAATCAAGCTTGGTAGTGGGATCAGGCCTGAAGTCAGACTCTAGCGAGTGAAACTGCTTGGTTCCTGCAAGTTAGAGAGAATGAAGGAGGTGATATATACATGTCTTAGGGTGAGAATATTGCTGAACTGCACAGAACTAGGAAGAAATTTTGGCATGAAACTGTCACTGCAGTCACTGCAACAGGAAGACATCCTTTCACAGCACATGCAGCAGGTAGATCAGCATCTGTCAAAAACTACATGTGCACAGCAACAGAGCAAGGTGTCTTGTCTTGTGTGCAAGTGCTGATACAGTGGATTATGGGCATGCAAGGCATGGAAGAGTCTCCTGGGCTTTGTTCATCCTGATAGGGTGACGTGGCAATCACTTCATCCCTATGTAGTATGGGCTCAGAGTGTGGAAGAGGTAACAATGAGTGAAGGGAAGCTTCTTCCACTAACTTCTAGCAGGGTAACTTTGGTTCTCCAGAGTAAGTGTGGAAAACAAAAGGCCCATCTGGATCATGAAGCAGGGAGGATGTAAGAAATGACCGTGTGTTAAGTTACAGCTGTAGTAGGCAAGCAACACTTGTCATGATACAAAAGTATGAGCAACTGCACACCTGAGGCAGAGTTAATGGGACGTGTTTTGAGCAGTGATGGGTGCCTGTTAGTTAGACCAATCTTGTTATATCAGGGTTGATATCCAAGGCCAGCGCACAGTCCCAGGTCATTTCATTTACAGACACAATAAGTGTATTTTTTCTTTCTTCTGGATGAACCCTGGAATTATATTTGTCCTGTTCACAGAGCAATATTTCTCCCATAGTAACAAACTATAGATACATAAATAATGGCAACTGAGTTAATATGACTAATAACCAAAGGCATAAGTACTGGCCTTATGCTGTAAGAGCTTCTTCCATAACACAAAGACAACAAAAAATCAGAGAAATAGAACTTCATGAAAACAACTGCCACTGATTTTGGAAGTCATACAAAACACTCAGTCACTAGATTCTCCCTAGCATGTGAATTCCATATTTCCTCAATGGAAATAATCCATGAATTGTGACAAAGAATATTGCAGACAAATTCTAACATAACACACACTGTGAAAGAAGAAAAACATTAACAGTGAAGGTGATAGAGCTGCATACCATATTTTATTCATGTAAGATTTTGTTTATTTATGCTTTCCTTTATATATATATGCCTGTGCTTGTAGGAAAAATACAAGTCAATCAGGCCAACTAATACTTAACAGATAAAAAAATGAAGCAACCCTCTGCCTCCAAAAACAAACAAAAAAGCCTCAATATAAACAAAAACAAAACTGTAAAAACTTGCTGCTATATCCTAAGCTAGGAAAGTGGGATTTTGAAGACATCTGACTCATAAGAAGAAAAGCAAAGCAAATCATGGAAGGGAGTAGAGTAAACCTGAAATACTTTAGTTATGTTAATTTCTCTTGCTTGTGGCTTCAGCCATCTGTAACAATTTAGCAGTTAATACCTTTAAAAAACTATAAAACTATGCAGGGAGATGCAAAATTATCCATATATCCTAGAAAAAGGAAGTTTCAACAATCAGATGCTTTTATTGCCTTATTTTCCACATTTCCTTTCTATAGCCATCTTCCAGTCAGTTGGGTAAGCTGACTGAGGGCAAATACAACAGATTTTTCAAACACTACTTTTTAGCATTTTCTTCACCTGATTTGCTCATATAAATTTTTTGTTAACAACCTGAGCACGTTCATACTTGTGTGTCATAAAATAAACTAACTACAAACAGCAGTCCCTGTCCCTGAAACTACATCCCACTTTACTTTCTGCCTGGAGAATTGTTACGACACACGTAAGAGCATACACCTGGTCTACTACACTGACAGGTGGTTGCTCGTTTCTTTCTTTCCCAGTAGCTAACAGGAAACTTCAGCTACCTGTTGGTAGCTAAAGGCCTCATGCAGTTATACTAATGTTCAGTAAATTGCCATGAATAAATAGACTAAACAATATCCATCATAACAATTCTTCTTAAGATGCATGTGCCTCATTATACAACCAACAAAATCCATTGCTGCTGGGAAAGCAGAATTCAGAGCAATTCATATCATAGACCTATGCATAGAAATGCTAAAATCTTCAGTAACTGGTACTTTCAAGAAAAACTGCAATGCAGGTGGAGTCTTTTGTATAAACTGCACATTTATAAAAATGGGCAGTGAACTCAATCTTGGGCTGACTGAGAGTGCACAGAAAATCTGATTTGAATAGTGATTACTTGTTCCACATTTTTTTCTGTACTTTTCTCCACTAATTCCCTATCACAGACTGGGTCACTCCTTCCCTTAAGTGTTAATCTCAGGTCAGCATTTTCATGGTGGAGAGATATTGTCTACTCAAGAAATTACTCAAGTTACTTCTCTCATTAAATAGAATAAAAAAACCCACCAAAAAACAACAAGCCAAACCAACCAACCAACCTATGTACCCACTAAAAAGCAAAAATCCAAACAAACAGAAAAAAAGAAGATAACTTAGGAGTATACTCACAATAATCTTTTCAGCAAGGAAAAATATGTGTGTTTATCCCACTTAGCCTTTATATTCTCCCTACATACCCTGAGTTTGTTTCATTTGATGTTTTCTTTAATTTCTTTTCATGCTATGAGAGCACTATGGCCAGTTGTTATAGATACAAACGTACACACATATTTGTAACAAACTCTCAGGTGTTCCTGATGGATTTTGTCTACAGAGATCACTGTCACAATCTGAAAAATTTGTATAATTGACTGAAAGAATTCGTATATTCATTAATGTTGAAACTGAGCTGTTCTATTGAAGATACACTATGTATTTTGCAGTGTCAATTTTCTGGTATATTTTTCATTCTGGAAAGCCAGCATTTCTATTTTCACAACTGGATTTCAAAAGTTAGCTCTCACTAACAAATATAAACATTTCTGATTTTTTAGGCTAAAATTTATAAATCAGGAGAACCACCTAATTCAGGTAAGTTACCAAAAGCTGTGAAAAAAGTATGGTGAATCTATTGAAGATAAAATTTCCTTTAGAACTGAGAAAAGGGAAATAAATTTTCTTTTTTTCTTATGCCCCGTAAAATGCATGAGGGAAATTACAATCCTCCCTCTGAGCAACACAAATCCAGATCTTAGAAATAAGTTATCTTTGAATTTTACTTCATTTTGAAGTTCAGTCAGGTACTCCACATATATTCAAACCCAAGTTTTCCACAGTTCTTCAAATGAAGGAAACAGGATTGCTATTTACAATCCTTAGTACTGTCTGTATTTCAATATATAAAAAAGCTATGGAATGTTGACTAAAGGTTTCTGAGAATTTCAGTATGTAGAAAGATATCAAATACAGTAATAACTATAATTAACAAAAGAAAGCAGAAATATGATTTTATCAGGTATATATAATAGTTGCTACTGTTAAAAAAAAGGCTAATGCAAAATGTAGATTATAAACCTACAAGATAGTACTCTAAATTAAATACTAGGAAAACACCTTTAAAACTAAAATTTCTGACAAAAATGTATGTCTTGGAAAAATTTAAATATATATTGCTTTCCATGTAGCTTTTAAAGCAAAGTAGAATAATTCAAAAACATGGAAATTGCATTTTGATTACTCATTTTTTTTCATCATGAGTTTTCAAAGATCAGCATTACATAATTTTCTGATATCTTATCAACAAATTGTAAATTTCCTTTTTCATCTTCACGGGAAATGCAGCAATACCCATATGAAAAAAAAATTGTTTGATTATAGCATTCCCTCACCAAGAAAATTGCTCCAAATTACAAAAGAACAGTTTGCATATTTGGCAACTGGTATTTCTGCATACCTGCCAGCAGATATTTGCAGTAAGCCCCAGATACTCTTTTATTCTTATAAAATAGTATACATCAATATTCAGAAATGAATAAACTAGCATAGAATTAAAACCCAGTATAATAATACCCAATTCAGACTCCTCTTCTGGTAAAACAGATTACGGAAAAGTATAAATCTTGACAGCTAATGGGATTCTCTTTGCATTAAAAAAATATAAATTTGCCTTTATCTGTTTAGAGGAATTGCTATAAAAAGGCCTAGTGAATATTAAACTATTAACAATCACAGCAAATTTCCATAGATTTAGAGATGGGCCCATACTACTACTCAGGGATTACAAAGCACACAGATAATACTTTTAGTAAAGAAATTCTCCAAGTTACAAATCACTGAAAATTACTTCATTAAGAAAACTACTATATACTATGTACACTATATTGTGTTATGTTGAGTTCCTCTCTGGATATCCTTTCAAACTCTCACCTTTAGCAGTAGTCTCAGTCCTTCATTCAACATTCATTCAGTAAACTACGATTTATCAGCATGTCTAAATAAAGCCTAGCATCCTGCTACTTCTGCCTTTTCCATCTTACTCCTTGTTTGGCTCAGCTCCTGAACTGTCACTAAACTGACTTTATTCCTTTAATGTGATTTCCATGTTAACTGGAGTAACTGCAGGCTTAGCAGTCATCAATAATGTGAAATATTTTTCTCACTGTTAGGCTTCTATGAATAGATACACCTTACATAATGATACCTGAATATAGACAGAAACATGGAATGCTCTGGGGATGTCTTCCTTCGATGAACTTTTGCTGCAGCTTTGTTTGAGTGCTGTGAAATGATAAAACACTTTTATTCTGAGAATGAGGGCAGTCTCCTATAATACGACTTGTGTCTTGCGCTACTAAAAAGAAGAGAACCATGTCTACACACTAGTTACATTTAAGGCAGAGGAACTGGCAAAAACTGCTTGGCAATAAAATCATAGAATGGGTAAGGTTGGAAGGGACCTCAGTGGGTCATCTTGTCCAACATCCCCACTCAAGGAAAGTCATGTTAGGGTGTATTTCAGGTGTTTTTTCAAAGGGGAGGGTCTTGGAAACTCTCACTACCCTGAGTAATAGGATCATTTTTATGGGATGTTCTATAGATACTCAGTGACTCTTTCCTTTAGTAAAGGTTCTGTATCTGCATGAGATCTTCTATACTTCATTATATATCTGTCTGTAAGACCATACTGTATTACGCTTTTACTTTCTTTGTGTCTGACTGACCCTGTAAAATAATTATGTTCTATATTCGACTATCGTGTTCTACTTTTGTACCAAAGTCAATGAGATTCCTTGTAGGGTATTGTGATAACCATGATATGGTAATCAGGTCAAAATCAAGTACCTTGTAATTTTTATTGCTGCGTGTATCTTTTTACCTATTATAATGCTATTTTTCAGCTGTAAGGTTTTCTTTAAGTCTTTCTAAGAACACAAAATTTAACAATTCAGAGAACAGAAATATCTAGCATTTTTGTGGGACGAAAAGCTAATACAGGAACCAGTAGCAAATAACTCTTCCCTCACATCCTTACTCAGTGATTTTGTCAGTGTTGCCTCACAGGCTAATGTTTAAATCAAGCATGGCATGACCTTCCTTGAACTCACAGATTTATTTATATTGTATGGAGTTGACTTTTTTACCTACTCATGGTTTGGTTGCATTCTACCACTCTTAAATTATGTGTCTAATATTTCATGGAAGGTCATGGTAGAAGAGTATATATCCTGATCCTGCTCAGCATACTAGACATGCAGAAAATAGTCATATAATATAGCATACAGGAAGAAAAAGATCAGACAGAATATGTTTTTCCACAATGTTCTCTGAATTTGCTTAGTATCTTAACATGGAGTTAAAGGATTTGTAAAAATTAACACCTGCAGAATCCCTCATGTATTTTTCATTAGAAAACCCAAGCATTTGCTAGTTAGCAAACTAAATTCTAAATCAAGTTCCCTAATTTTTGAAATTTCAGTTGTCACACAAGTGAGGAAAAAGAAACAACATTCAGCTATGATCCCTGGAAATAATCCAGACTGCTGTCATGCACTTGTTAAAGTTTTCCACTTCCTTAATTTATTTGTCCTCTACATATTCCAAATGATTATATCCAAAGCTTCATAATCTATTGTCAACCCCTACTTCAAAATCTATTCTATCCCCCAAGATCTCAGCTGTTCTACCAATCTTGTTTAAAATCACTGATGATCTGGCAATCATGCCCCTTTTCCCTCTCTTCTATATGGTTAGAAAACAATGGGAGGTGACCTGGGATTTCAAAAGTTATTTTAGAAATTGTTTTTTAGAAAAAAATCAAGAAGTGTACAAATTAGATTAGCCTTCACAGTCATCTCACAGATGCAGAGTAAACTAATATGCAAGTTTCACATCTCTACTTATATATAATGACTGAATTGGCAGAATTACATCTAAATCCTTCATCTCTTTCCCTTCCACCTGTTCTGCTAGCCTCCTGCCCCTTGGTGACAGTGAGATTTTCTCCCTTGAAGCCAAGATTTTACTAGACTTGAGTAGAAAAGTTTAAAATAAAACATATGCTCAGAATATGAAACATTGAAAAAAAATTATGAAAACCAAGAGAAAAATGCATTTAAGTGTGCACTACGCCTGACTGTTCTCACTTCAGTGAGTTTCTTTGGTGTTTCCCCTAACTCATTCACATGTGAGATAGTCTAGAGCCTCTTGCAATTTACTTTGATCCGTATCCACAAACTCTTTACTACATCAGCTGTGATAAGCTTCATCCTACTACTCATATGAAAACTTCAATATGCTTTTATTTTCGTGCTTCTAAATAAAGAACGGCTAGTCAAATATGCAGCCAAATTCCTTTCCATGTAAAACTGCGTGATAAAGGTAAAATCAGATTCATAACACAGTCATTTAGTGAAAAATCAGGATGAATAATTTCCATGACTTTTTTCATTTTGCTTCTAAATTATGAATGGTCAGAGGACCTGTGACTGTATGCATAATTCAAGTTAGGTCACTTTCTTCTTTAATGTATTTTATCCTGAGAATAAGTTGTTCATATTTATGCATAAAATTCTGTAAAATATCTATCCATGTTCTGGGAGGTTTTTTTGTATTTACTTATAATTTTTTTGGTAACCAAGGCTGACAAGATTTTGTGAGAGTATTTTTTTCCCATGTTAAGATTTCCTGTTACACAATATGTCTTACAAAGCAGTGTCTTACCTGCTATTATTCCCACATGAAGTAAGACTGAAATGACATAATTAATCATGGAGCTTTAAATGTCATAACTTAGTATGTCTTCATTAAATTTCAAAAGTTACAGTTAAGTCACACACAAAGGTTGTCCCATAACCAGGGGCAGCCAATGTCACCAAAAAGTCTAGACCCTGTAGCATGGCGGGCCTGAAGGCGACAGAATTGTTCAGAAGCAGGACAGGGAGAAGAGAGCCTGAAACCCAGACCTGGCAATACTGAAGGTTCCTGGCAGGTAGTTCAGTATGAGCATGGCCTCTCCTTAAATTTCATAAGGGTTTTACTAAATTTAGGAAACACTTTTTTTTTAAATGAAACCTCTAGGTTTTGGCAAGAAACACTTTAGAAAGACAACTAGCTTCAAGAGAAAATTCCAAATCAGATTTAAGTATGAACAGGGCCTCCAGTTCTGTATTGCCCTTGGGGCTAGTGTCTACACAGCATAAGGGTCCAAACTTATCCAGTGTAATGTGTTCATACTGACAATGTTTTTTAAATGACCGTACTGTTTGACAAGATCATGAGACTGCAGCAGTAGAGAAAGAGATTAAATAAAGGTGTATATTGACCAACATTCCCAAAGTTGAAATAATCTGCCACTTGGAATATTGCTTAAGGTTCCCTCTTTGGAGATTTGTAACAATATTGAGAATCTCAGAACCGTGGAGCACATGCATCTGTGTAACAGGGTTAATAAGAACATCTTAAAAGGTAATAATAAATAAGGGCATTACAAAAATTTCAGATATTTAATAAATGTTAATAAAAATTGTGCTACAAACAAACTGTATCATTAATGTATTTGTTGTCTTACAACAAGAGAGCTTTTAAAAGGTAAAAAATTAAAGGTTTTGGAATATTGGAAAATATGGTGACATCCATATTTTTCTCCCAGTTTGTAATAAGGGTCAAAGCTGATAAAAAATTTAAAGAAAGATCCTATACACCTTCTTATGGGAAGTCTTTTCTAATATGACTATTTTAATGTACAAAAGTAGAATCTACTTCTTGTCGGACATCAGAACTAGAAATTGATGCTAACTCAAAGATGATATACATTTTATTTTAAAGTAATGTTGAAACAAGTTAGGGATTTATATTCTGCACTTATATGCCTTTTCCCCTACAGTGTCATTGTCTGCACTGTCACAGACTGTTTGGAGCTCTCAAATTTGCAGGGCAATGCACCCTGTCAATTGAACTTTACTTTATGAACTCATCAGGAAAGAAAACAAACACAAGGCAGAAGGGCTCAATCTCCTTCATAAAGGTTAGTCTAACATCCATTCACTTAATTCATGAGGTTTCTAGCTCACAGTTAATTTGTTTCCTAACTCCAACTCACAGTTTTTAATTTTCCACATGTTAACTAAAGTGCAAGCCTATGAGCAAAATTGCAGCCCGGCTGAGGGTGAGAGTGCCTGTCCTTCCTCCTCGTCAGGGTGCAGGCATCCCCTGTATGACATAGGGAGCCAGGAAAGCTTCAGCACTCTATTGGATCCAGCTTGAAAGCTTTTTTTTTGTAAGTTGACACATCCATGTTTTCCAGCTTGGAAGGTATGTCTACACCATTTCCGTAAGTTAGTGGATACTGAAGAAACTGCGCAACAATCAGCACACAGGGATAATGGCCGCAGGAGACAGAAAATTGGAGGTGGCAGTGGCTGCATAATGGCCTTCAGTCCTTCCTGGTCGTCGTGTCTTGTACATGCTGCTGTCACATGGATTTAATGGTGCTCCTCCCAGCATACATCGAGCCTTAGCATGGGCTGTGTTCAGCCAAAATGTGAGCAGGAGCTGAGTGAAGTCACATGCACCAGTTCCTTATCATTGACCAAGAATTGCATAAGTTTGACAGCATAAGGAACAGACTGTTAATATGGTAAATCAAAACCAAACCTGTTCCCCATAAATCCAAACACTTAACCATAGAGTGTATCATTCAGTACACTGCAACAGCAATAATTTTCTACTTTATTGTTAATCATAGTACCACAATATTTATTTTTAACATGCTTTGTAATACCCAAATTAATTTTACTACTGTATTTTATAAATTTAGGCCATTTAATGTGCAATATGATCTTTTGTTACGACTTTTCATTTTTTGCCACAACTATCTTAGACACAATTTGCATATTGATGAAATTTTCTAAAAGCAACAATGTCTTAGATGCCTACAAATGTACCTTGCTTAATACATTCATTCTTACAAATGAAAAAATATAGTTTGTAGACATGTCAAATATGTAGGGGTAAAAAAAATGCCCTAATTACCCTGCCTTCATGTTGGTGACACCTGCAACTTGCTTGGAAAATAATCTAGCATTGGAGGCTTCTTTCAAAGGAAATCATTGCGAGTAGCAAAATGGAGAGACGTAAATGCATAAATTTTGCCATTCTTTGAAGTCAGAAAATGCTAGAGCACCCAACAAAACATTTTACTCAGATTCTTTGGGCTTAGGTGAAATAGTGTCATGGGATGCAACCTACCTGAAGGCGTTGTTCAGATAAAATAAGACCTGGACTTTATTTGCCCCTATCTGATCAATTAGCTAATTCTGGTATTCACTGGAAAAGGAAAGAATCATAGGTGAGTGTTATGGGGGAGGACTACCTGAAAGCACTACATCTAGCCTACTATAATTGTTGAATTTTGTGTGGGAAAAATAAAAAAATAAATCCCACAGACGAACCACGAACACACATATCCTTGTAACACACTCAGGATGGGAAACCAGGGGGTGATAACAACCAACAGTTAGCTTTAGCTATGGACAAAGTCAAAGAGATTAGCGCGGGGCTTTACACTCGGCAAGGTCGTTGCTGGCTTATGCCAGCAGCCTAGGTTAGAAAGCAATAAATGGCAGTGAGCAAGTCACCCCTCAGTGCAACAACATCCACATCCATCCATCCGCCATGCAAAGGCTGTGCAAAAGGTTGAGTCTGGAGATCCTACACAGAGAAACCATACGCTAGCAAGGACTTGAATGTGTTCACTGATTGAATGCCCTGTTTCCTGAACTCTGTGGTGCTAGTTTTAGAAGAATTTGGAGGTATTGGTTTCTGTCAGTTTCTTTAAAACTATTGTCTCTCTGTGTGTGACAGAAAAGTTATCTCTATCTACCTTCTGCACCACTCATGCTTGGAAAATAGCCTTTACATTTTATGTCAGAGGGCAGCATGATTCTCTCCTTGCTACTTCCCTGCTCTAAAATCCCCAGTGAAAAACTGGACAAAGCAGGTTGCCTGAACAGAACATTAGAAAGACTTAAAGTGGTACACACCTGCACGTCTCCATTTAATCTACAACCAATACATCCATGAAGTGATCCTGGGTTTCAAAAGCTGGTAAGAAAGCTGCTAAACCCATGTTAAAAGAAGTGCAGTGTGGCTGAATTCCTGATCCTGAATTTCCTATTAGGCACTTATCTGTTCAGATGTCAAAATGTACTGCTTTAGTTTTGACAAATTTCCTCACACCCACACACCTTTTTTCACAGTAACTTACTGTTTTTTGAGAACTGACAAGGATGTCAGTTCCATCTAGACAAATCAGCTCTTCCTAATAGAGTATCTTAAACACTGGGCTAAGTTGGACAATTTTAGCCACTGGGTAGTTGCAAGTACCAGATTCACAGGTGCAGATGGAAAAAAAAAATGACGTAATCTCTATTGAAAGGAGTTTACCTTGTATGAAGAATTCCTGATAGTGTGTGATCTTTGTTTCAGTAATTATAATGGAACACGCAGAACGGGTGTCGTATGTATCACTGCACAAGTATGGCTGAGAACTTGTATATTTTTTCCCCCACTTTCTCTACCCAATATTTATTCCCAGAGTACAGAATGGAATTAATGATTCATTTCTGGAGTCCAAAGAGGTCACGTGGCAGTTGTGACAACTTTTTTATGCATTTTTCTCAAAGTCTAAGAACTCAGTACTTCTGAACATATTCTCCTCTCAGTGAGTGAACTTGGGTTGTAACTAAACTGTGAGCTATTTCCTTTGCAATATTTCTTGGATCACTTCAATTATTAATCTCTAAAGAATGTTTTTCTGTGCAGAATTTTTATGGAATTATATGGCATTAGCTGATGCTTTTTTCACTTCTGCAAAAATATGCAAGAATGGTATAAAGTATCAAAAAACAATATGTTCAAGGTTATATCAAGACATGTTACTGTATCTGGTAAACTCATGTATCAGGTTAACATGAGCAGTACAACCATCCACCCTGGAGCTGTTTTCCTAGAGATTTTCATAAATATTGCTTTTTTTTCCTGGGATCTGATGTCAAGAGGTCAGCAGTGAGAAAGTTATCACAGGGCTGACTCCACTTTGGAGATCTGAATGACTAGCTACAGAAAGATACTCTCAGCTGTATGCTAATACCACTAAGGGTGACATTTTATCAATTATCTAAAAACGTACTTTAATCACAGTTCTGTTAAGGACAAAATATTTGTAAATAACATCTGCATGAACTGTGTTTGAAAAACAATAGTGAGTGTCTGTAATAATTTTCTATTGGAATTAAATTATTTTATTATTGAAAAAGGACACCTAGATTTAACTTCATTACCATCAACATAACCGTAACATAATCCTGACAGTATATTAACATATATAAACAAAGTATTCTTTGCTGATAAAGACCATGCTACATAAAATGCAGACAGAATAACAGTTTAAAATAAAGGTATTAAGCTAACATGTCATGTACTAAGGCTCTAACTAACCAGCTGCCATGTTAGTCACTGCAGAATAAGAATAATAATGCCTTCGAACTATTTTCTCTTGTGAAATTTTTTCTCCTCCAATCTATATAAGCATTGCTGAGATAGCCTTCAAATAATTTACTTCAATTTGAATAAGTTAACACTGAATGACACCCATCCCTAATAGAAGTTTGTGGCCCATGGATTGTGGTGTATAATCACAGTTTTAGAGAGGATGATATTGTCTCCAGCAACAGATAACAGATACGATTTTTTTATTTCCTTGGTTTGGAATAGAATACAGAAAATCTATATCTACATAAAACTGCATAATAATAAACGCGTATTTATGCATAAAATTCAAGCAATAAGCTTGGTAAATACCAAGCAACAAAATAAATGTGTTCAAATAGCATGAATAATATTAAGAATTAATAAAAGAATCACATTATCTTTGTGGCTTGTGTTAAATCTTTTCAGCATATGATAAGAACACACAACGGACAACAATTTAGTTGAAATATAATTAAGTGTCTCTACAAATTCTGATATGATCTAAAAGTTCATAACTCTGATGCAGAATATTACTGCACACAACCAAGTGCATAACACCTCATGAAAGACAAAATATATTTGTTGTGAGTAGTGGTGACCTAGCAAGGACATACCAGCTTTTTGTCTTATATTGATTTAAATCATCAATTAACAAAACCATTTGCAGAGTGCTTGTGAAACATTCCCTGCATAAATTAACAAATCTCTTACTGAATTTTAAGGAAACTACATGACAATGCAAGCTCCCTATCAATTTTTTTTTTTTTTTTACCAATTGAAAAAAAAATCCCCTTTTACTCTGTGAAGATACCCATTGTGAGGATTCTCATTTTGATGGAGCTCTGTGTTCCTTTCTGATGCATCTTTATTGCCCACTCCACAAGAGCTTTCTTTGAAGACCTCCAAGAATTAGGCTGCTTCTGAGGTTCTCTCAACTTGTAACATTACTATATACTGAGGTAAATATACAGAAATTTAATGTTTACTATTACTGTTGCTACTTATCAAATGAACTTGTAGTTATTGACAGAACTGTACAGGCCATCTTATTTCTACCTGCTTACAATGGCATAAGACAACAATTGTATCAGCTGGAGAAGTTCTGATCCTTCTGATTACATTTCTTGGACAGCAAGAGTGCCTGCTTGAAAGCCTAAATTAAACGTAAAGTTTTCCCTATTCATTCTTTCTGAGTTTAAGGGATACTTCTTTGAATGGTTAAATTCTTTCTTTCTTCTTTTCTTCTTTTGGGTCACTAAAAAAAGGGAGAAAAATCTTTAATTTCCCTTGCATATTGTCTTGCTGTTATCTCAGAAGAAAACTGATTTCTTTTCTCTTACGGGGCTTGTGTGTTAACTGCTGATTCTTTACATTATCTGGCTTGCACTTCATCTGTAATTTGCCACTTGAATGCTGACTTAAAATGTGATTTGAGTGGATTTAAGTTCCTACTAAGGATGAATGAATTTCAGAAGCACTCTGTTCTTTTTCCTTCCTTGATCTCCTCTATATTATTTTGCGCAGTCCTTTCTGCAGTTCTTTCAAATCACTTCAGGTGACAAACACACCCTGTGGGTTTGTTCTCTGTGTATAAGCAATAAATTCCCAATATGTTTTGTATTCTTCTAGTTAAACAAATATTCCAATGAAGCCACATTTCTAGTAAGTTAACTTTTCATTTAATAGTCTTACCAATTCACATTTAAAAAATACACATGACCAAAATGTTTATGAACTATTCAGTAATAGGCTGAAATGTTAGTAATCAAGTGCATAAAGTGAAAAAAAAATTGATAAACCTGGATCTTCTGAAAAGCACTTTCTCACAGAGGTAGATAGAAGGGAATGATCAACTGCCATAATGAAGTCTCCTTGACTTTGTTTTTGTTTGCAATTATGAGGCAATGCTTAAATTACAGTATACTGACAGTACTGAATACATATGAAAAAATTTTTGAGTTTTTTTCTGTAGGATTTGTTCTCTGTGCTGCAGTAAAGCAATTGTTTAGAGGAATTGAGATAACTTATGAACAGAATGACAAGGCAGGTTATTATGAATGTTAGCAACACAGCAATCACCTGGCACTTTACTTTGTGAAATCATTGACCAAATTCAGTGACAATACAGCACTGGAAAGGACTGTGTAGAATCACTGTTAAATCTCTGTTGTATTGTTTTGTTTTCATGCTACATAAATCCACTGACATTTGAAAAATTATGTCAGCATAAAACTAGAGCGAGAGAGAATTGTATCCAGTTTTAATTGGTATTCCAGCATACTTAATATCCTTTTTTTCTAATTTTTTTTTTCTGCAAAAACATAGAAAGTATCTTTTCTTAGAGAAAAGAGAGGGATTTGTTGCTGATGTCTTTCATATCAGTCAACTGTACTGATGTATTAAGCATCCATTAGAGGAGATAAGGAATCTGTGATACATGATCCATCGGTATATACAAAGAAATATAAATACATGCGCACATATATTTATAAGTTCCTTTCCACTCTTACACTGTCCCAAACTGTTGTCTTGTGACTGTATATAAAAACAACAATGATCTAGAGAAAAGGCAGACAAGTTTATAGATTCCTACTGTCTAATTCATGACTTGTCAGCAGATCTAGGATACCACACAGAGTTCCTTTGCTGTACAGGTTGTGAGGCAAAGAAGACAAGGAGGTACACTCCAAACAAAAGAAGCTGCAGGGGCATCAACTCAGCAGGTCAACTGTTTCCTTTTGTTATTGAGTTTACTCACAGAGACATTAGCTGGATTAGTGGACATGACATTACCTATAGCACTGCTAAAATAACAACCAGGAAAAAATGTGGGAATTATTTCATATTCATCAGTTTTATTTTACTCATATTTTGTATCAAGGGTATATGTTACCTTTAGATAGTAATAAGAGCAATATTTTTCCAAACTGGTACATCTCAGAGCAACAAAATGAGAAAATCTAATTTCAGTTTTATTGTATGATCAAATGGAAAGTAATTATGAAACACAGAATGCCTTTCTTTTAATTTAATTCTGGATGAATAAAATGTGCGCAGAATAATTAACAGTATAGTGTTCACTAATTACTGTCCTGCTACTGAAAATTGGCATTAATTCATAAGCTGCCCTTGCATTACTCTAAGTTAAGTAAGTAATCCCATCAGTCAGCTTCTAGTTTTTACCAGAGTCTGGCCAAATAATTGAAGAATTCAAAAATTTATGTTCCTATATTTGAAATAATTGCCCTAAGCATTATTTAGTTTTTAAAAACATAATATGTTTTCATTACAATGTCAGGCACTTTGGAGGCTGGCAGTAAAAGAGCCAAGCAAGTTAGAATTCTAGAATTTTGCTTTTCCTAGTACTGTAATAGCTTCCCTTTGAGTACTTTCTTACTGGTATAATTTATTAATGTTTTGTAAAGTTTCAGCTTAGCTTTTGGTCTCTTGTGAGTAAAAAAACCAAAGGAACCTTATCTTATTTTGCAAAGACAATATTATTTGATCATGCATATCTAGCTTTGAAAAGAAGATGGATCACAGAAAAAATAATCAACTACTGTTATATGAGCTACTTTGTTTAACTTAGTCAATAGAGTTGAAGTGCCAATTGTTGAAGAAATTAATTTTTATTACGCTTATGATACATTTTAGAAAAACATTCCTATTGACAATTCACTTGTAAGTGCAAACTTGCACACTAAAAAGCCTGTTTCAGGGGTTGTGTGTTTGTTGGGATTTTGCCTAGCCTTACCTCAAATTTCAGAATAGCTCTCCAGGAACCATTACACAGATGCAATATTTTATTAAACCAATACCTTAAAATTGCCAAACACCCTAGTGAAGTCTGATCTTTGCTCCCTTCCCCTGCCCTCTTCTCCCTGCCTTCGCAGCCTTTCTGCTGTCTCTTTTAGAAATTCAGGCCTGAGAACAAGCTAGAATTTACTTTCAGGTAGATATGATTGCAAAGTCTATTTCAAGACCTGAAAAGCACGAGGACAAATATGGGGTATATGATGTTAAACAGACACTAGTCATGTCCTAGAAGAACTAAAGCTAATGTTTTAGTTATTACTACACTAAATTCTCAGCATGCTTGTTAAAACAAGTTGAAGGAAAATGTAAGATTATACTAAAAGATTGTGTAATTGCTATTACAGCCAATACTGGTACAATAGATACAACTTTTTTTTGATTGTTGGGGTGTTTTCTGAACTTTTTTGTTGTTCTTCTTCAGCACTGTTTGTAGAAGGAATAAGAGAATGTATGAATTTAGGCTTATATAACATCACTCTATGTTGTTAGAATTAAATATACTGATGAATGAAGATACTTCAAAATATTGCTAACAAATTTCATTCGGACCTTTAGAAGTCCATTCACCTTCTTCAGGCCCAATGATCTGCTGTACCTTGCAGGAGTTGTCTTTCAGTAACAGAAACACATATGCCATTTAACACCTCAGCTTTACAGTAATAAACTCTATAAAATATATTTTAAGAACTTTATTTCTTAAAAAAACCTACAAAAGTACAGGTCATCTCTTGGTACAAATTAGGCTAAGTCATGTAGCAGGAAAGAAAATATCAGGTATCTGTAAAGGAATGTAGCAGTAGTGAAGAATGAATCAACACCTGATCAAATCTGTCTGACTACAAATAACAAACAAGATATACCTATTTGTCTTAATATAGAATACACTTCTATTCATGAGAGTAGAACAAAAAAGGAAGACCAGTTCTGGTTGCAAATTTAGTCTCATGCAAATATTCCCACCTGGCAGATACCCTAAGAATGTAATTAAAAAGTTACCTTTTTTTACCAGTGTTAGGCAATCCTTTATTTTATTATTTATATTAAAGAATTTATAGCAATTGCTTATTTCCATTTATTTATTTACCATGCCTTATTGACATTGAAATTATTTTTTATTCCCTTTATTATAGTTAACTTCAGTTAAGATATTATTTCAAAAACTGTTTTGAAAACTATTTTTTCTCTGCATCAGGATCACTTGTATTCCAAATCTGGCCTGAAGTCTACACAGTCCTGCTGAAAAATTTCAGTTCAACTCAAAAATTTAAAAATGTCAGTTTTAGAAAGAAAACATTTTAGATTAAAATTTAAATTGCAATTTTGTCTTCGATATTTAATAATTTCTTTAGATAGAGGAAAAGGAAATGTATACTTTTATAATAGATTGTAACCATAATTTACAAGTTCCAAAAGGAAGAAGGAAGAAGTTTTGTTGCTATTCATCTTTAAATCAGCTCAATAGTGAGGGATGTCTTGTCCAGCAAAAAGAGAACTCTGAAATCAAGATCCACAGACAGGCAGTTCTGCAAGAGCATCATCTCAAGGCCAGAGGAACCTGGCATCAGAACAAAGCTGCTTTTTTATTATCGCTTACACAGACCTATCCTACCACATGGAAGACAAGTACACGTACCATCTCAAAGCTGAATCAGTTACTTATGAAACACCTGAAAAACAGAACATATAACCCTCTCCATCTCCAAGTCCAAGTGGACCCTGTGGTTAACCTCCAAATATGTGTAGTTTTGAAGTAGCAAAAATTAGAGGATTCATTATTTCTAAGTTTTTCCAGTTTTGTTGACTAAATCATATACCACATCTGACACAAATTCCAAGGCTAATTCTTCTTGCCTATAGAGTTTCATTTTAAGCAGATAAATGTTTTACAAAATCTCTCAAAATCAAATGCTCTTTGACATGAACAACCTGCAGACTCAAAGTTGGGAATCATGCTCAGGACACATTAAAACAGCATCAGTATGATATTACACCTACATCACACATAGATAAAAGCATGATGTTATTAAAACAATCAGGAGCACAGATAGGATATATTTTCCTCCATTTCTCCCAAAACAAGTAACAGGGTATCCATATGAAAGAAGTCAGGTTAGGACAAAGCAGTGCAGAAGGCTCTCCTCAAAATGTGTGGTAAAGCTAAGGAACTCCTTGCGGGAGGAAGATGCAAATGCTAAAATTTGACAACACAAAAGGGGAGCTAGGTAATCTGTCAAAAATAAGAAAGCCAGTAGAATCCCTATGTGTAACCAGAATGATTGGACTATATAAGAGTACTGGAGAAAAAAATCATTTATGTTCATCCTGTTTCACTATACTGTGTTAGGCATCACTTTGTTTGCTATCAGAAACAGGTTAGATGGACCATTACAGTGATGCATTCTGTTTACCATTAAATTTTTAACAAGCTACTGAACGCAAAACATCACCATCTTGGAGAATTCTCATCTATCTAAATATTAAACCTAATGGTCCACTGTGGATTAGACTACCTCTGAAAAATTGCAAGCTTATCTTCTCTCCATCTAAAGTTCTTTTCACCTTAGAGAGGTTTTAATACAACAGATAAGACAGTCCATAACTTTAATTTGTTTAGATCTCAGACCAATATAACAAATACAGGGATTAATAGAAGTGGAGGAAAAGAACTTTCCTACTAATCATCAGCACTGAGGTCATCATCTCATCATATCATCAGCACTGAGAAGGGCCACACTTGCAGGCTGTAGGCAGTGCATGTTTATAACCTTTGTCTTCTCCAGTTTCATTGTTCCCAACTTCACTGGATCGGATCCAGACATCTTGCTAACAATGACCTGAAGAATGAAATGTTTTAAAGCAATTGTTAAAAAAGTTTGCAGATGACATTAAATTAACTCCCCCTTGCCCACACTGAGGTCATTCTCAGCCCAAATTTTCCTGTGTTCTGATGGTCCTTCTCTTTTTCCTTCAGTCCCATTGCTCCTTGAAGTTGGATGAAATAAAAAAAAAACCCAAAACAGAAAACAATACCATAATGTCACATTTCAGTCAAATACTTAAAATTTTCAAGTTTGTTTATCACAAAGCATCTACATTTCTGCAAACAGTATCTGACTCCAAGTGCTGTATTTTAGCAACTTGTGATAAACCAAACACAAACTTTATAATAAATACATGTTTCATTTAATAATAATGTAAGGCTTCATTTTATGCTAGTCAGAAATCTCATCTGGAAAAAGAAAAAGAAAGTTTTCAAATTAATTCAGTGTTAAAATACTTTATAAATATATGTATACCACAAGTAAAAATATTTCTTGAGCGTTAGTATTGAGAATTTGTGTCGGCTATACGCTATAATCACGTTTGTGCAAGTAAGGTCACTAACGTATTACTTTTGATAGTGGGTAGCCGTATACTTCCTTTCTAGACTTTCATGTTGTTTTCATGTCTTTCATCTGCTAAAACAAATGATAAAAAGACAGGGCATTATTTTCATAACACTGTGAAGCACATTGGTACTGACTTTCTGTAAATATCATATTCTACATTCACACTCCTCATGCAAAGATAACTCAGATTCTAAGTCTATGGAAATAAAAGTGCTCTGGCACTGCTGTCTTTAAATTGACTGTCAAATGGGCTTTTCTAGTCTCTGGAGATCTAATTAGACTTGCAGTGTTTTATTCAGCATTCTTAAGGGAATGGGAGCTACACAGAATCTTCTGCTTATGCTACTGGTGTCGCTGCTCTTCTGTTTCAGAAATGGTTTTGTCATAAGTAGGATTACCTCTCCCTCTATAAAAGAAATTTTCATTACTTTTATTACTTTATATGAGCTGATGAAACTGTGTTTTCTAATGCATAGCAAACTGATGTTTTAATACATCTGTGTATATTAAAGACACCAGAGAAAAGTACAGAGAAGGAAAACACATCCATTTTAAAAATATCTCTCAAGATACAAAAAAAATTTCCACCTATCACGAAGGAATTAGATTGAAAGTTAGATGTAAACAATTTTTCGAGTGGCAGACTTTTTTTTGCTCTTCTTCTTTTTATGTTCAGAATCTTACATGTATTAAGTATAACATTTGGTCATGCTATCCAGTTTTCTGAAAAGCACAAAGAACGAGCAAGTGACAAAATAAAACTTGCTTTCAACTTATAGATACCTTGTTCTCAGCTTTGTGATATACAATAAAAGAATCAAAAAAAGACAGGTTATCAACCAAGAACTAGGGGAGGGAAAGGAATGCATGGTCTTTGTAGTAGTAAAACTAAGAAACTTGTTTCGTCTGAGAAAAATCAATTCAATGGGAAGAACACATGAGATATCTCCAGCAAGATATTTTTAATAGACTATTAGCTATCTTAGAAAGGGCACAGAAACAGTCTTTTTGACCTCTTATGACCTCTTCTTCTGTGTACTTTGACTGCTGTGTGGCCCCAATGCAGAGACGAAAAGCAAAAAACTACTTTAGAGCCAATTTTTTGTGGTTCTATAGGCAGAATCTAAGCATAATTAAGGCCCTGTGTACTTTCAATATTAAGACTCTTCCTGTCTTTACATAATTCCATGACTAATTAAAGAAAAGTGAAAAACAGTAAACATCCTCATCTTCTTTCTCCTTCTTTTTTTCTTTTTATTCCCCAGAAGGCTGCAGTATTGTCATTGCATTTTCCAGTGCATGAAGGACAACTCTTCGAGGATAGCAGAGCTTTACACAGCCTTTAATAACTTTGGTGGAGGCCTTGTTTAACATGCTCCTATGTGGATTTCATAAGAACCAGCTGAGCCTTAGCAGAAAAAGACATAGCTTTTATGGACTTCACATAACATGTATTTTGAAAGTTAATGAAGTAGCTTCAAAAAGGGGCAAAAGCACCTCACTTACATCGGATAGTGGTTTGGTTTAATGACACTTTTTTGTGCTTTGATTATACCTCCCCGGATGGGGGAGATTTTTTAGAGTTTTTGCCAGAAATCTAAGAGACGAACAGGACCTTTAGCGTACTCTGCTTTCAGATAGTTGTTTATTAAGTCTTATCAGAGAAATGGAGTCACTGACATGACCCGGACACAGCACAAAACAGAGAATGCAAGAGAAAGCTAAATTATTAAGATTACACAGACTTTTAAAGGTAAATTACCTAATGAAAACTTAAAATGAAAGATATTTTTACTTTTCTACCAATGTTTAATAAACCACTTTGTTACATAGACAGGAACTGCGGAATTCTTTAACCAATCACCTTAAAATACTACTGCAGAATATGGAGTAATAGAAGAAGAAGAAGGAGGTCTGGAGAACAACAACAATCCTCCATTTTGAAGTTTTTGCTTTTTATCTATTTACTATATTAACAAACTTAACACCTCTAAATTTTTCACCCTGTGACAATCTTACATAATATTCTATCACTTAGTTCACACCAGTGTAGATTCTACTTTTTCCCAAAGGGCAGGCAATTTTCTCCATATATGAAAGTCAAAAACAGCATTGTCCAAGAGAGTAAAACCCTTCAAAACAAGCAAAAAAATATTCTCTGCACTCTAGATTCCCACAGTTTAAGAAGTGATTTCTTGTTTCTAATATCATTACTTCTTGGTAATGCCAGATTTCTCAAACTAAAATATGACATTCTGAGCTGTAAGAAAGAGAATGAGCAATTTGGAACCAAGTTTGTTCTATACCAGTTTGACTAATCATAGGCTGCAACCCTTACACAGCTTTTGCAAATGTCTTTTTGACACTAAGCAGAGTGTTTTGCATCCAATTGGGAATTCCATAACCTTGGAATTTGCAGACACACTAATAAAAATGTATGTGATTATACAATGAGCAACAGTAGGAGTCCAGATTGACAAGAAGAGAATACCTAAACAGTAGAAACTCAATAGACTGGAAACCTGGAACAACATATTTCTCCAGTAGATGCAGAGTGCTACACATTTTACATTTCTGTGAAATTTCTCGAGTTCAATGGCACAATGAATATACTTTATATGAATGTGAATTAACATCCTAAAAATTTTAGAACAAGACTACAATTTCTTTCCTTTTCCTCTTTTTTTTTTAATATTTCTTTCTGAAGCAAACATCAGGCCTTCTATGATAATAGAATGAGGAAAAGAGGGAGAAGAATTTTAAAATAAGTGAAGAGAACTGACCATTGGATGTCAATCAATTTTTAATAAGTTGCTTTGTTTTTCTATACAGCAAAATAAGATGCTATTTGTTGGGTTTTTTTCTAAAATAGAGGAGAATGAGGTCTTTTTTGTTGGTTTGTTTGTTCTGTAATGGCCATTGATTGATCAACAGCATACGCACCCATGAATATTGATATTTAGCATACTGGTGTAGACTACATGTTTCTGCTGCATATCTGATCAAGTCAGAAATGAAGAACAGCAGACCAGCAAGCCAAAGTCATTAAAAACTCAGAAGTAGTAAAAATGAGGAATTGGGCAATAATTAGCCATACATAATTTAAAACACAGAAGTACTGAATCATGACATCATTTCACACATTTTCGACCTTTTGTCCAATTATGCTATCGTGGCTGCTTAAACCATGATGTCTGGTGTAGAATAACAAGCTTGAAAGCTGCTGACCTTTCCCTTAGAGCATACCCTTCTCCTCCTGCTTGCTTACTCACCATATTCCTCATGCTTAAAATGGAAA
Organism: Parotia lawesii; assembly: GCA_003713295.1. Lineage (NCBI taxonomy): Eukaryota > Metazoa > Chordata > Aves > Passeriformes > Paradisaeidae > Parotia > Parotia lawesii. The sequence goes on along the minus strand of RAHM01000284.1, from coordinate 499,509 downwards.
TTCTTTTTTACTGTGAACACAAAGTCCAATAGTATGTTATTATGAAACCACTGCAGGCAGCTAACAAACAAATACTTGTTAGGTTGGCCCCTCCAGAAAATCTATCTGTAGCTATTTAAACTGTATGGAAAAACAACAGATACATGTGGTCTTAAATTCATCAATTAGAATCCTTCATATCATGTAATAAACAAGCTCACTTTTCTATAGAAAGGTCACTGCAAGCAGCAAGAGATGTTTGCCAGAAAGAACTTTGACCACAGTCCTCAAGATCTACTCTAGGAATGGCAAAATAAGGCTAGCAAGCTTAAGACGTAACATAGATACTGTAGGTACTGGTCTTTGCCATTTTATGGTATGTTTTGTGCCCCTGCTGCCAAAACTCTTTCATTTGAAACAAGTATAAATTCTCTTGTACTGGATAAATCATTGTGAGAAGAGTATGATCTTTTTCCGTAGCATGTAAAGGAAAATAACAATATTAAGATAAACACACTGTAGGTCGGTAGGTGTACTGACATCTTGTCAGGCTCAATTCAGATCCTGTGTTGACTAACAAGTACTTGCCTACAGTTATTAAGTCTGAACACAAGAATTCTGGCTGCTCCTAGTGCTGCTCTTCCTCTAAAATACTTCAAACAGGAAAATATTTGTTGTCTGTATAGCAAATAATCCAATTATTTATGAGTCCTAGAAAAGGTCACAGAAATAATTTTTCCTCTATCTTATTTTCCCACTTTTCCTTTTGCTCTTTCATCTCTAGCAAATAAGTGGGGAGACTATTGGCAACATTTCTGAAACAGGATAGCAGGCTTACTTTTATGTGCACGTGCAAGGACTTTATTGCAGGCAGCTGAAGTCAAAACTAGGAAGAAAAATAGTCACTTTGAACAACATTTCTTATTTGACACAACAGTGCTTATTAGGCAAAGGTGCTCCTTAATTAAGAAGACAGACAGAAGTGAAGTATATGCTTCTATTTTTTTGTATTCTAGACCTGTGTGTTTTTCCCTTAGAACATGTTGTACTACCCCTGTTGATATCAAAAGCATACCACAGCTCATTTAGTCAAAATACAGCTGGGATTATTATATAATCATGAAAAGCATGACAGTACCCAAAAAAAGAAACAGCCAAATTAAATTGTGTAAGGTGGAACTGAAATTCTGATACCTTAATGAACGTTATGTCTACTTGAGCTAGTAAAAGCCTCTGCTGTCAACTGCAGTGCATTAAAGGCACTCCTGGAGCACTGTATTTTCTTTCTTGAGACCATGAACTTTGAAAATTACCTAAGATACAGAGTGTCTTAAGTGGGAACAGTGGTGAGATATGCTTGAAAATGCACTCCTGATCCCAACTAAGTTATTAAGGAAGGGAAAATTTTAAGAAGTCTGCAATTCTAACATCTCCCACCAATTTTAGATGGTTATATTTTGAACATGATAAAGAACTCAACCATTTACTGTGTAGGAAGTAAAAGATTTTTTTCCTTTTCAAGTAATTAAATGGGATTAATTTTGTAGGAATTTGCTCATTATGTTAAGAACCTCAATATCTAATCATTTGCATATGTTTTAGTGCCATCAAAATAAACAAAAAATAGATCATACATTGGGCACATTTTGCTGGAATTTGACACATGTCCGTCGTGAGCTTGAGACCAGAGTTCAAACTAGGCTATCTACTTAGGGAAAAATGTAATGAAATTGACATGATCTCAATAAGAAAACGTAAGAGGGCAGAAATGACAGAAATTACTTAAAACTTTCACCTCTATTATGCTCAGCTTTACTTCCACTATAGAAACTACCCAGAAAGCAAGTTACAGAGGAGGTGAAATGGATATCTGTTGCTAAGCTGCCTCTTAAAAAAGGGATGAAATTGACCTCAATATTCTGGGACAGTGACTATGGTCCCACAGAGGAATTGTAGTAGCCCATACATTTTTTCCTTCACTTACTGCGCTTGACTCTGTGCACATTGTAATATCACATTCTAACTCTGAATACCATTACTTTGCATCTGCCTCAGCTCACAGACTGAAGAAATCTCAGCAAATTCAACACTAGTAAAACCAAGAATACGAAATATCAAAAATTACTGTCTCCATAATACAGAATCTTTTCATTTCTGACTGGAGCTCACAGAAGAATATCACTCATGAATCTTTTAATTTTTTTATAACTGTCCTTGCTGACATTTTCCCACATAAAATCACGACATCAAAATAAAATATTTTAAATGACCCCATGTAGTGGTTTAATGCTAAAACATACAATACTTTTTTGATGTCTTTTCTGTGAGATAAGCATTAAGAGAAAAGCAAAGCAGGCACAAAACTTGACAGAATATGAGAGGTTTATTAACAGACTTAGATAAAGAAGGCAACAACATAACAAACTTTCAGAACTCTTTCTCTCCCCCACTTTTCCCCTCTCCCAATTAGTATTACAATTTAGGAAAGGGAGGAAAAAAAGGGTTCTGCCTCCGGCCTTATGTGGTTTTACAAACCGCCACCATTTGCAGGTTTGCCTAGAATTACACAATCTCTGCTAAGGTGTAACACATCTCTTTTCCATGAGCCCTCTCACAGCTCCTTTAACTGTAAAACAGAGGCCCTCACATGGGGTTATTACTCATTTAAGGCTGAATCATTTTTTTCTTTTTGGCTTGAACATAAGGCTTTTTCTTCGCCACCAGGTTTCAAAAGCCTCTCCCCGCTTTATATATATCCTGGCATCGGCACTCTTCAACCTTTTTACAAGCCACACGGAAAAAAAAATGTCCATCCCCCCATGTACTTTAACATGGATTAAAGAGACAAACAGTTTGCAATATTACAGTTCATACCACGGCGAGGAAGGAGATTTTTAAGCTCCGCGCGGGACCACGCAGCGCCGCCCTTATAGCTTCGCCTCACGTGACCCCGCTTTCTCTTTCTCTCTGGCTCTGAAAGCCGCCATGTTGTGGGGTGTTACCCCCCGCTCCCTCTGTGCTGCCGGGTGCACACTGTGGGAAAGGAGTGTCTTCCTCTGTTCGTCGCGGAGTATGCTGACTGTGCTGAAAGCTCCCGCCGGCTCCCTCTTCCCTAGGATACTGCGTCGGATAACTTCAGCCCTGTAGCCAGCCATACCCACCCATGGCTCAGGGAATAGTTCTCTTCCCCACAATCTTGAGTCTGTGCTGCAGCATTAGGAAAAGGAGCAGGAGGCAGAGAGGCCGGGGCAGGGGCGCCCGTCCCCAGCCCCACGGGCCGGGCAATAGGGGCCCCCCCCCCTCCCTCTCTCCCTGTCCCTGCACCAAGCCGGAACAGGAGAAACTTTTCTTCCTCATAAAAAACCCGCCTTCACACAGGGTTTAAAATATGTGAAATTGAGAGAAGCGTGATTGGTTCAAAGAACTGCCTGTCAGTTTGGGTCAAACCACGACACGCCAAAATAATGTAAATGTGATATGATTTTTAAAGCTTCTTACAATTTTTTTTCTGCTAAATTATTTGCCATTTTTACTAATATTTTGATACAAGTAGCATGGCTGACGATTACAAGTTGGATCAGAACCTTATGCACAATTTATATTAAGCATTTGCTGATTAGTTCAGCTTAATAAATATATAAATCAACTCAAATATAATATAGGTGGCACAAATAAAAGTTCCCAAATCTTGTTCACAACTGTTTTTTTCTATTGTCTTCAAATAGCAAGTTTTCATTCTCCAAATGATTGTCCAACATCCTACTAAGGTGGAAAAGAAGACTATTATTCAATGAATAATAATCTAACTAAAGTAACATATCAAGGTCATCAGTAAAAATACCACTAATCAGATTAAAACTTGATATAATTAAGTACTGTACTAAGTTATTTTGCCTTAAAATAATGCCAAATGGTCATTGCAAACAAAGCATAGTGTTGAATGGATTTTCTTGCATAGCATTCCCCAAAACATACAAGGGGTTTACAGCTAAGATCAAGCCTTAAAATTATCTGCAAAGTTGCAAACAAACTAGCTGATGTATGATATTCATAAATAGTTGGATCCCAAGAAGTGGTACAAAAATAATTATTAAACTGGCTAAAAACTGAGTAACGTAACAAAAAAATTCCATCTCACACATACGCACATTGCCAAGATTTTACATTTTTTGTTCCTTTTAACTGGGGAGAGATGGTAAGAAAAATGTGTGTTCATAGTGTGGGCACTGTCCTTTGAAATTTATTTAAAGCAGATATGGTTAAGTAAGGCATAGGTTATTCAAAAGCTAAGTCATCTTCAGAGTTTGGCACTGGAGTAGCTCCTTCATTTGAGTTTAATTATATTACGTTAAAGGAGAGTGATAGAAGAGTCCAGCTGATTGAATTTAGGAGAGGTCACATAGTTAAACTACCACTCATTACTTTTTAAGTGTATTATCATGTTAACAAACAAAAAAAAGCAGATATTATTTCATAGAAATTAAGGCAGGCTTTAGCTTTACTTGATGTAAATTACGTGTGATACAAACATCCAAGTTTTGGCAGACATAGAGTTAATTTTCTTCTGAATAGCTGGTACAGTGCTGTGGTTTGGATTCAGTATGAGAATACTGAATGTTGTTTGTTGATGTTTTGATTATTGATGTTTTGGTTGTTGCTAGCTAGTGCTAACACTAAGCCAAGGATTTTTTCTGTTTCTGTGCTCTGCCAGCCATCAGGTGCACAAGAAGCTAGAAGAGAGCTCATCCTTGACAGCTGACCCAACCTGGTCGATGGGATATTCTATACCACAGGACATCATGCCTGGTACATAAATTGGGGGAAGTTGGCTGGGACCTGCTGTTCACTGCTGGGAGATGGGCTAGGCATTGGTCAGCAGGAGGTGAGCAGCTGAGCCATACATCACTTCTCTTTCTTGGGTTTTATTTCTCTCTTTCTGCTTTTCATTACAAGTAGGAGTATTGGTAGTAGTAGTACTTTTATTATGACTAGTTTATTTCATTTTGTTTAAAATAGTAAACTGTTCTTATCTCAACCCATGAAGTTAACTCATCCTTTCTAACTCTGCTGCATTGGACGATACTGGGAGTGAGTACTTAGATGCTGGCTAGGGTTAAACCATTATATATGTACATATACACACACACACCTTTAAGTAAACTACTGTCACAAGAAATACTATTTCAAATAAAAACAGATCCTTCTTGAAGATTTGTTAATAGCAGATCGACATCCTAAAGTTTTGTTGGTTCATTGTTTGTTTTTTGAGGTTTTTTTTCAAGTTAATGAGCATGTGAAACTATTACTAGACCAAACTTCAGCATCATTTAAAGTATAGGTGTTCCAGCATCACTGTCACTGTATATAAAGTAAAAATTCTTGCTCCAAAGAATGAAGAACACCTGCACCAGTCAGAAAATGAAACATGTACCTTCCTATTCTTTAAGTACAGTCCAAATCACTATCAAAACTGGACTAGCTATTGCAGGTTTGGGCTCACCTGTCCATGAACAAAACCAGAGTAGCTTAGACTCAGGCTTGCTTTGTGCACATTGCAAATATTAAAGCATTCATTGTCTATATTATAACTGATAAATCAATACTCAAGCTAACAGCTCATTAAATACCCACATGTTGATTTAGTCAATGCTGAACAATATATGAACCTACCATATTTTTCTAGAAGTGTCACTATATGAGAGTAATTCATTGTTATGACTCAAATCCAAGCAATATCTGCTTTTTAATATCAGACAAAAATATATGGTTCTACAGCTACTAGACATGAATCAGTTTGAATCTCAAATCCACTGTGGTATAAAACAATAAATGAAAAATAGCCTGCTAATAATTATTTGGGCATTTCAAAGATATGTCAGACAAAATGTTCTAAGTCATCAGATGCATGAAGAAATTCCAGTATTTCTCATGTACAGTGTCTTAAGTTTAGAAGACTTGGGGTGTTTTAAAGAGAAAACAATATACGCAGTCCAAAGTTATTCTAAAATTCCTCTCTTTAACAATGGTTATAGTTCATCTTGTAAAAGAATAGTGGTTTTTTGGGTAGTGACTGGGTAGATAGAACTACTACATACTTGATTTTCTTTTTGAAATTCTGCTGTGCAGCTTTGACAATACCTTAAGTCCTCTGGCCTACCCTGCATGCAGAACAAGGGCCACTCCAGTCAACACCAGGTATCTTCCCTTTTCAATCCAGAGTAAAAAAGCCCTTACTTTTCCTCATACAAAAACTGGTTTTCAAAATTTGGCTTTACAAAAGCTGCAAATCCATCCACGGAATTTCCATGCATACAGTAAGTCAATACTTAAACTACATGAACATCAGCCTCTCCTACTCACTGACATTTTGCCTACTCAAATGTCTCCTTATTTCCCAAGCTTTGGGAGATGGATCTAATCCATCTACTGTTATGGAAAGTTCCTTAGAAGTTAAACAGCAAACAAGACCAATTATCTCTCCACCCATTCATTCTTTCATTTCAACTTTGATTCCTAAATCCATTTATTTACTAATCTCCTTGTTTTATTGCTCTAGTATGCTTAATTAAACCACAAATAAATAAATTACATACTTTGGAGAAAGGGGGTTTTTTGGTCCATAAATTTATAAATTTTAATCTATATTACTTCAAGAAAAGTTAGCAGTGATTAATAAGTATAACATAAATAAGAAATAAAAATAAAAGATAAAAATTAACTATGGACTGGGAAGTAGATTTTAAACAATTATCTGCACCAGAAGTGAAGGGCAGAGCAGATGCATATGCTCATCATAAGTCCTACAAAACTTGTGTTACACATTTTTTCTTACTTATTTTTGATATAAATTTTGTGTTTGCTCCATTGTAAAAACATGAGAAAAACCTTTTATTAGACCTTTTTTGTAGTTCAGTGCATTATGTTTATTGTTAGCTTTCTTTTCCTTTTTTTCTTCATGAAGTTACTACATAAATTACCACAATTTCATGTTTTGTGTTGTTTTTCAGGCATATTCTACAGAAAGTATACTAACATTTTTTTCTGTAAATGCAGTGCCAAGATAGAGTACATAGATGATGCCAAGGATAACACATGTTCACTAGTCAGATTCTAAAATGTCTTATTGATTGCATGAACTTAACTATCTTAAGTAGCTCACAGAACTATTCCAGTAAGGAAAGGCATAAACTTAACTATGCAGTAATTAGACTGTTATAATAATATATTGTAGACCTTATTTTCTTACAGCAAACTTAATGATTATGGAGTGAGATTTGATTAGATTGATACATAGACAAATGTAAAACTTTTCTAAATTTGTACTTAAAAATATGTCTACTAACACAGGCAAATTGCTCAGTGGAGTATCAGCTAAGTTAAAAGGAGTCCTGATTTGAAATAGAGACTTAAACATTTATTATTATGCTACTCAATTACTGTGCCTTACTGAAGAGAAATGCATCAACATATTTATCTAATAAATGGAATGAGCCTTCCACTTAACCTGATGGCAATTATTTTTGAAATTTATACTCTTCTGTCACAAGACACCAATTCCAGGAAATTAATAGACCATCTACTTCTAGCTGGCTTATATATAACTGTTAGGAACTGGCACTGCTTCAGCAAACAGGCAGCATTGCATTGATTGACTTTGACAGGTGTTGCTTGTGGACGAAATGGGAAAATTAACTAAAGGGCTCAATGAGGAACTTGTTATAATATGCAGTCTGACTGTTCTTATTTGTCTTTTGTATTTTACTTTTAGATTTTTTTAAATTGTAGAAATGCATCGTATCTACTGGCAAACTGCCAATTCCTTTTTCCATTAAGCAAGAAATACTTATTTCCTTACCTCTCTGAGTTTTGTCACAAATTTGTTTTCTGCTATGTGCTTGTGTTACAAACACATCATAAATATGGTTTTTTATAACTATTTTCAACTTCTTGTTGAATCTTTTCATGGTGAAAAAGATATAAAGCTGGAATTATGTTTGCATTTCTTATATGTAGTACTTTCTATACATGAAAATGAATGGGATGTTTTATTTTTGGAAAATGCCAGAGTGGAATAGCAGACAGGTAGCCTTCAGATTAGATATATGCTTTCTATAGAAATAGATAAACAGATGAGGTTTTTCATGGGAACCCATCTCATTGGCCCATAAAGTCATCTGCTAGAAGCTTTGAATGCTTTTGAAAAAAGTATCAAAGAAAAGTTAAACAATTTTGACTGATCCTGTAATTTTGTGGCATTGTTTGTAGTTTGATACCATCAAGGAACTTAAATATCCTTGGCTAAGCTGATCATCAAGAACCCATGTGACAGCACATATATCATGTTGGCATTAAAATTACATTTTATAAATAAATCACTTTGTGGAGCATGTGCTTTCTATTTACTTCCTAGTCACATGATATGGTGCTATTATATATAAGGACTTTTTAATTTCTGTATCACTGAGGTTATATAGACAAGGAAGTGAGGCATTATTGGCTTCATATTATTTTCACATTCACATTTAAGTCTTACATATGTAGTGGAATGGGAAAATATTTTGTATTAACTTGTCTGTATCTGCCTCAGATATGGTAATTCATTTCAGAATCTCTGAGCGCTTAGTGAAGTCAACACTTCACAAAAAATTTTGTGTGTAGGAAAAACATGTTTTTCTACTTTTTTTTAATAACTTAAAGAAAAAAAAGTTAATATTCATTTACCTTGGGGAGACAAGGAATTCAGGACATACTTGTAAATTATATATTTTACTAGAATAATTTGGTAAAGTTGGAAATTTTTTTTATGCCATTCATTCGTCAGATCTGAAATAGAATCTGCAAACCTTAAAGTTCAATAGAAGTGGTCAAGAGTGTAGGAGTTAAGTTAAAGATGGAGCAAATAAATGTCTGCTGGTAGTTTGTGCAACCAAATGTGCAAAAAAGGGAGCGACAAGAAACTTTATCTTACAGGCAACAGACAGAAACACATAGTTCAGAACACTTGGAATAAAATGGAGTGTGTGGGGAGAAAAGGTGGGGAATATTAATATGCAATAAAAGCAAATATGAAAAGAATTTACTGTCTTATAAAAGATCATTAATGTGCCATAAAAATAATAATGCCTGCTGCATACATAGATCAAACCCTTTCAAAATAAGCAACAAAGACTTTACCATTTCAACACTGTCTTACTGTGCTGTTTCTAGCAGCTGAGAACTGCTACACTTTTAGGTGTAATGAAACTTAATAAGTCCAACAGCAGTAAAATGAGACCTCAACAAATGGGGCGATCACATAAATACAAAAGCACAAGCCTTCCTATTCACTGCAAAATGTACTTCACACACTGCGTGGGTAAGGATGTAGTTTCCACAGTACCTCTCTTCTAAACCTGAGATTATTTACTTGCAATTCAGCAAGCCCTTTCTTCTTTCTCATTGTGTTTAGTTCTGGGCCCCTCACTACAAGACAGACTGGAGTGATGGACTGAGTCCAGAGAAGGACAACGGAGTAGGAGAAGGATCTGGGTCTGGAGCACAGGTCATGTGGGGGGCAACTGAGGAAGCTGTTTTAGTGTGGCCTGGAGAAAAGGAGTCTCAGGGGAGTGTCTACAATACTAAACGAAGTTGTAGCAAAGTGGGGGTCAATCTCTTCTCCTAGGTGAGACTTCTCAGTGACTCTTCTCCCAATGAAATGATGCAAGAAAATGTTCTTATGTTAGAGGAGGTTTACATTGGATATTAGGAAAAAAAATCATCACTGATACGATTGTCAGGCATTGTAACAAGCTGTCCAGGAAAGTAGCTGAGTCACCATCCCTGGACGTATTCAAAAGATGTGTGAATGTGGTACTGAGGGACAGGGTTTATAGTAAACTCGACAGTGTTAAGTTTATAGTTAGACTGGATTAAAAGTCTTTTCTAATATAAATGATTCTATGTTTCTCTTTGGCACTGAAGTAGTCTTGAAAAGAAGGGGGCTATAAGATTTGTTTCACACCTATTTCACATTCAGATAAGTACTCCAAGAAAAACATATCTTAGTACTATCTATGTTCATTGTCATGTGTTATAAGCTCTAAGCATATTGCATGTTTTAATGTGGTCCATAGAAACACACAGTTTGGAAATAAAATAATAAAAGAAATAGGACAGTTGAAAGAACTACTTCCAAATGTAAGTAGGTCTAATGGAAGAAATAGATGACTAAGGTCTTGAAATGTAAATTTGAAGAGATACCAAATTTTGTAATTAGATCTCTATCTGAATGACACAGGTGCTTGAATAAGACTGTTAATAAAAAAAAAAAAACGAAGTTAAATTTCAATAATGAGATAAAGACATTAGGTCTGCAAGAGATAAAGACACTAGGTCAGTAATTACAGCTATTAGAACTAAATTGGTTGAACTATCCAAACCACAGCAGAAACTCTTTGACAGACTGTTGGATATCCTGGAAGGTAACGTGTGACACTAGGAAACTTTGCTACGGATCTCTAAATTAAAAAATCAGCAATCATCTAATGCATTATCTGACAATATTAGTCTCTCACAGACATCTATCATCAGTGAATTAATGAGCTAGAAGAATAATATTAGAAACTAAAGATACTAGAGCCTCAGTGAGATCTTTGTTTTCTGAATATTAGCAAGTAGACTGGTGGGAAAAAAGCAACCTGACAGATAGAAGTAGTTTGTACTGAGATCTCTACAACTAGAGATGATGTTCAGCACTCCATGATGTTCAGCAGCTTTGCTTTGGACAACTTTATTTAGTTTCAACATGTTCCCACCAGGCCTGTGTTCCAGAGCTATTCAGGCATCACCCATTGGTTCAGACTATTACTGCTGCATTTTAAGGTGGAAATTATTTAGTACATATTTAAGTTTCCTCAAAAAGTAATATATTTCACAAGCACCAAAATCACTTTGTGAGCAGCATACAGTGAGGGGTACAATAGTGGAAACCAGGGTACTACTGCAGGCTAAAACAGGAGAACCGGCTTAAACAGTGCAAGAACTTCATTTTTATTTGACAATTAAGAGGAAAATTGAGCTGATTTATTAGAATAAATCCAATGCATATATTCAGTTATTTAAAAGCCTTGATTTCAGATGCTGGTCAAAGATGCAGATGAGGTGAAGTCAGATTCCTAGAGATAGACATATGTAGTGTAATTTTAGGTGATGGTCTCTAACTCCCAGCCTAGGACTCAACTTTCTGTGCCATGGTTCCTTTGCAGCTAAAGAAAAGAGACCTGCCATTCAAGGGGATGCATCAGGGAGCAAGAACAGGCAAATTAACCTGAAAGCGATCTTGATGGCAATAGTGTGTTTTTTGGTCGTACTGAGTGGAAGCTTGTGAGTTCTCCGTTTAGGTTTCACATGGCACACTACTGTAAGATAATAGATAGCTTCAAAGAAAAATAAAAAGAGTAAGTCACTTGAGACACCGCACTTGTATTATACACTACAAGAGAGCACTTCTTGGGAAGCTTTGATAAATGATAATTAAGCAGGCATGAAGTCAGCTGTGTATTACAAGAGTAAGTGAATAGAGTGTATGAAAGGAAAAGCAAAGTCATCCCTGCTCTTATAGCCCAGTGTAATCACACATCCTCAAAACACTCTCGTTCGGAGACCCACATGAGTATAAATCCCCACTGACTACCCTTTATTGCTCATATATGCTTTTGTTCCCAGTTTTCCTGTATCCTTTCTGCCGTGTCTTCATCACACATGCTTTGACTCCCTGTCCAAACCTAATGCTACCTCCTCTCTTTCTGCAATTTCCAGGATATGATTTTTCTATTGCCACATTTGGCTCTTAGTATTTGTTTTGTCTGTCAGTGCCCCAGGAAAGCCAAGATTCTTGTACCCAACCAGTCTGTCAGTTAGGGGGACCCTTCCCTGATCAGTTTCTCTGAATTGGAGGACAGTTGGACTGACTTGTTCAGGGACACACCGACAGCATACGGGAGACCCCTCAGTGGGTATTCCTGCTTTATGACCCATCAGCGGGTCTTCCCACTTTATTCTAGAATCTTACTTGCTCACAGCAGCTGCCAGTGCCTGTGAAGGGCTCACACCAACAATTTACACTCTTTATTAATGGAGAATTGTGACAGGTTAAGATCTGAGGATTGCCAGAGACAGTATCTAACTGCAAAAACTAATTCAAAGCAATATCCAGACAAGCTCTGATCCCCAGTGAAAGCACTCAGCAAGCAGAGTATGGTTCTTACCCAGCCGACATCCTTATGGGAAAGAAGACAGGTTGTTGACTGATCCCAGTAGTTACGATGAAGTCTTCCCTAACTTCTCCCCCATTCCCAACTTAACTTTTACTATTTCTTTAGGTGGAGCTTGAGTTACTCTAGTCATACATACCTTTTTTACTGGTTGGTCAATAAAGTGTAGAGCACATGCCCAGTGAGGGGTGGTCATACCTTGGAGGTGGGTAACTTTGGGATGGAGGTGTGCATTAGTGGTACAATTAGGCTGTAAGGAACTTCTATTAGGATGTGAATACAACCTCTCCTTTTCCTCTAATTTTAGCCTCAGCCGTCTTTGCTCATCTATGCAGTGAAGCTGGTTATAACAGCTTTTTTGAGCATCACACTGACTAATGCTCAAAGAAAAGCTGGCATTCATTTTTGTTAGCAAAATTGATGAAGTCATAACTGAAAATTTAACTGACTCATGAAACCTAGCCATATTTAGGATATGTGATGAAAGTACGGGAGAAGGAGGACACAATGACTTTCTCTAAAACTTTCAGAAAAAAATGACGTATCAAATTCAAGTTGGGAAAAAATGCTTTTCTGATCTTTAGGGAAAACAAAAATAATATGTATAACAACTTTAATTTAAAAAGTTGAAATCTAACTTTTTCATAAATATTTTCACTGCAATGGATAGTAAGTGTCTAGAATAATAAAATTCAATAGCTCTTGGGTTTTCACTTCTCTACAGCACTTTACAAGATAGTTTGTATCTTTTTTCAGTATCTTTTCTTTTTTGTGTCTATTTTGAAAAATTTTACTACATTTTTACGCCAAGAAAGAACATTTAATTCAGTTTTCAATTAAACCGAGTCTTCTAAGATTATATGCTACTAAGAATAAATGCATACGAGAATGGTAAGGAGAAGGCATTATAAAATACAGTTCCAAATCAGGTGTGTTGGTAGAAGACTGATATTCTGCACTATCTGTGTGCTCTCAGAATTATAATTGGAATTGTTAAGAAAGTAACCTTTACTTAAAAGCTATCATGTTTCGAGGAGCAATTTATCTGTGTTAGGTGATATTGTTTGGTCTATGTATTATTTTTGAACATACTGCTGGCTTCAGGCTGTACTTCTGAGAACTACATTAGTGGTATGCTATCACCACTTGCATCAGAATCCTCTTAAGTACAGATATATATCTGTTAACAGTTTACCAAGTTTTTCTGGCTTGGAACATTTCCATTTGTAATCAACTAACTTCTTTATTAACTCAGCATTGTATGCATATCAGCACTTCTGGGCTTTGTCTTATTTTCAATTCCCATGTGAAAGGCAGCTGATAGAATTAGTGCAGCCTGACTTTCAGTTTTTAATCTAGAAGGAATTTTTGTTTCATAGACAGAAGCTTCCCTTTTATATTCATATTTAATAATATTTTTCTATAACCTTTTTGATTTCCTGTTGATTTTCATTAAATATGCCATCATGATGTGTTTAGCTTTGTTAAAGTGTTTTAAAGTGAGTTTATGAAGAACTGATTAGAAACTTGCATACCTCTTCACAAAGCAAAATTTGCACATTAAAATAAAGCTCTGCCAGGTTTAAGAGGCCATTTCTTAGTTCTTGTTAAAGTAAACTGAAATTGCACTGTTTCTGGCAAAGAAGTTATGATATCTCATGGATGTAAACTATGACTTTCTTGACCATGTAAAATTTTGTTCAGTGTTAGTCCAGGAATTTTGTATACATATATATATACATATACATGCAACAGTTGCCTACTAGTCAAACCAATAATCATATTGAAAAGCCAAAATGCTTCCACTTATTTAAACATATAAATACATTAAAAGTTGGTTTCCACCCCACACATCAAGTGTTGGTGGGGACAGGGGTGAGGGAAAAAGGTGGAAGAGAATACCTGAGAAAAATTAGATTTTTTTAAAAGTTATCCGTTTGAATGTGGAATAAACATGTATCTTGGTTCACTAGGATCTCACCATTAGCAAGAACTATTCTATCTTACCTTGCACAGACCTCTGGACAGATCTTTGCCAGAAAACCTAGTGTGACACTCAGCACTGCAACCTGTGAGATGTTAGTACAGGAGCAGACCACAAAAAAATGTAGTTCTGAGCCAACTGCAATTGGTTTTTTACATGCAAAAAATTCTCATGAAAATTTTTCCATGGAATTAAAGTTACTGTTGCAAATGTTCCTTTCTCCAAAGAGAGGAAGTAAGAAGACCATACAGTTAGTCTCTAACTCTGTCGACCTTCAGAATTTGTCCTCAATTTCTTAAACCACAGAGCTGGTTTTTCTGCTAAAATGTGTTGAAAATAACCACATTGTTTATGTGTAAAAGAAATATAATCTCAAGATGGAAGAGTTACCATTTTAAAAGGCATTCTTGATGACAATTTAGCCATATGCTTGTCTTACTTTCTATTCATAATCATTATTATTTTCATTCATATTACCATATATAAAAAGCAGCTACGAGGTTTTTTTGAAAGCTTAAATGACTGAAGTAAAACGTATTTCTCCTTTCTTTTGAGTTTAAAAAGGGTTTTCTTTGCAAAAAATAATGATTTCTTCTTGTCTCTAAGCCTTTGCCACAATGACCACATAGATAAAATTTACTGAAGCCACAATTAAAATTATTTCATCTCTGTCTGTTCACTAACACTCCTTAGTACTATTTCTTTCTCTTAGGGTGAGTGTGTAAAGCTCAAGCTTCCACATGCAAACAAAAAGAGGCCTGTCCCATCCATTTAACACTGTTTTAAAATAGGCTAGTTTTGATGGTTGATCGCTTGTTAAATATTTTGCAATTTAGGATGTTAGCAAACTAATTGGACTTGTCTGAAGCATAAACGGAAAAAGAATTCATCTAAGCCACATGGCTTGAAAAAAGTTCTTCTGATAAATACTTATTTTCTTGTCCAATCTACCATTTCTTGAGAATAGGACTCTCTTCATAGACAGGAAAGAGGACATTCATCTTCTGAAAAGAAATATTAGTTGCTGTCCAGTTGGCTGCTGATTTTTGATTTTTATTCATCAGCTCTTCAGTTTTGTTTTTTTTCTTGGTACACAATGATTGATGCCAGATTCCAAAAGCTCTTTCTATAAATTGTCCAAAATGAACTGAACTTCAATTCTGTTTAATGTTTCTATACTATGATACAAGCCAATTAAGGATAAGCAATTATATCATGTAATGTGTCCAGAGAAGCTGTGAAATTTATACACCTCTACTGTTAAGAATTTCAGGTTAACATCCACTGTGCTTAGGTTAGGCAGTCATAGTTCAAATTGTGTCAAAGCTATGCCCTGTAGTGTTAAAAAAAAGGTGGAACACCAGAATGTCTTTCACTATATAATTATCATAAAATTATTACCTGGAAAGATATTACAGTTAAGATAAAAGTCCAGGATTGCTCGTGGGTGAACTCAGTGGTGTATTAGTTAATTCAAAGACAAAGCATTACAGAAAAGTCTGGCTTCATATTTCACCAAAGCTACTGAACAGTGAAACTTGTGTTAATACAGCTTAATTCTTCTGAAATCTAAAATTAAGTAATGGCTCAAGAATTTTCAAGTGGCTACTGTAGGGAGCATTTAGCCAGTATTTGTTAAGACTGATGTAGTTTTCCAGCAAGAAAGAATGTAAAAGTCTATGTTAATATAGAAAAGAAAGATTCAGACTCAACAGAACAGTGTTATAAGAAAAAGTTAGAAAAATTAGAAAAATGTTGTTAAAGGTTACATTAATAACTAAAATTACTATTAGATATTAATTAATGTATAATTATTTACCAGGCAAAATCTAGATATGCATAAACATGTTTGACTCCCTGACAGTGTATCATATATTAGTAGTGAATAAAGTGATTGAAAAACTGTCATTTCAAAGGATGAAAATATTAACTTCTACAAATCCTGAGCAAAGCACCGTTGGTAAAGTATGGAACTGGAAAGTAACTTGAATAATTTGGAAGAAAATGTGAAAGTAGTGCACAAACAAATGCAGGAAGTGCTGCCTTTCAAGATGGATTTTGGAGAGATATTATATTCCAGTGGATCACAATTTTTACCAGATGGTGTCAGAGACCTAAGATCTCTCTTAAAATTCCAGTTAATAAGATACTTATTAATTGGAAGAAAAGGACAAGTTATGAGTAAAAACTAAGGTAGAAGCATTTAAAAGGAAATATATGAGTATTTAAGTGCTAACCATTTTACAAATAATAGTTGACCAAATCTGCAAAAAAGGTCCTTGAAGATGGAGAGGACTTGAAAAAGGAAGTAATCTCTTTTCATGACAGGAATTTTCACTTTAGATAGTGATTTTAATAGATTTTAATAAATTATGCAGAAATATGTCATGGTTTAGGAATGGTACTCCCCAATTTAATGTTCCCACTGAGGCTCTCCAAACCACACTGCTGCTGTCTCTCTCTCTCCCACCTTCCCTCCTCTCTGTGATAGGCTGGAGAGGAGAATTGGAGGCATGAAATGTAATGACCATAGATTGAGATAAGAGCAATTTACTGGAAAAAGCAATGAGACAAGAAAACTAACAGTAACAGCAACAGTGCTAACGACAGAGGGTCCAAGAAAAGAAACTACTGCTCACTGTGGAAACCTCACCAACAGACACTACTGGATGGCTCCCTCTGCCATGCTTCCCCCACAGCTTCCTCTGGCTCCCAACTGATATTACACAAATACTCCCTCCGGCTCCAAACTGGCATTACTCCACTGCTCCATGCACCACACCTGCTCAACCAGAAGGAAGCCCTTTTCTCTGGAAGAGGCTCCCTTCCTCTGACCCCTCCTGGCTATCACAAAAATTAACCCTGTCCTGATTGGAATCAGGACAAATACCATTAACAATTTCCATAAAATCTCCAAAGTGAATGAAGTAAGACATGTTGCCTAAGTCAAGATTCTTTGCCTAAAATTTGCTCAGCAAGATTAAAAATTTTTATTTTAGGAGAAATCACACAGAAATTTTTCAGGCATTACACAGAACTCTCTAGTTCAGTATATATCATCAGAGATGATATACTGGAAACAGTCCAGTGAAAGAGAGGCTGTTTAACTTGTGGAAGAAAAGGCGACAGAGGAATCTTATCCATGCATTTAGATACCTGATACTAAAGATGGACCCAGACACTTCTCACTGGTACCTTGTGGCAGGAGAAGAGGAAATGGGCAAAGCAGGTTCCAATTAAAGACCACTCTATTGTGAGGTAAAACCCAACAATGGCTTTCCCAAAGAATTTGTGGAGTCACTGACCTTGAAGATACTCAAAACCCAACTGAACACAGCCCTTAGCAACATGTTGTAGCTGTAACATTATGGAAGGAGCCTAGACTAGGTGATCTTACTGATTGACAGCAGGCTGAACATGAGTCAGCAATAGTGTGGCCAGCAGGATGAGGGAAGTGATTCTTCCCCTATACTCAGCACTGGTGAGGCCAGCCCTTGAGTTCTGTGTTCAAGTCTGGGCCCCTCAATTTAGAAAGGATGTTGAGATGATGGAGCATATCCAGAAAAGGGCAACAAGGCTGGTGAAGGGTCTGGAGCACAAGTTCTGTGAGGAACAGCTGTGGGAGCTGGTGGTGTTTAGCCTGGGGAAAAGGAGGCTCAGAGGTGACCTTTTCACTCTCTACAACGACCTGAAAGGAGGGTGCAGCCAGGTGAGAGTCAGTCTCTTCTCCCGGGCCACCAGGGACAGGACAGGAGGACACAGTCTAAAACTGCACCAGAGAAGGTTTAGATTGGATATTAAGAAGAAGTTCTTCACAGAAAGGGTGATTGGGCATTTTAATGGGATGCCCACACAGGTGGAGTCAGCATCCCCGGAGGTGTTTAAGAAAAGACTGGACGTGGCACTCAGTGCCATGGTCTAGTTGACAAGGTAGTGTTGGGTTGTAGGTTGGACTTGATGATCTCAAAGGTTTTTACAACCTAGTTGATTCTGTGATTATGTGATCTCTAGAGGTTCCTGACAACATCATATATTCCCTGATTCTGTATCATTTTCAATAGAATATGTGCGTTTTAGGGAGCAAGAATGTATAGAGCTAACATTCACTTTGAACATGTTAACAAAGGCTAGATAAATGTCCATTATTTTTGTTCATAGGATAATGAATGAAAAGTACATCACGAGCCTCTTCAAATACATTGAAAAATATCTTCACATCAAACTACCTGTGAATACTGCATTGCAATAACTCACTGTATATAAAATATTAAACTATATTGAATTAAAACATAACAACACTGGCTACTACGTTCCACTGCTTAGCAAGTGTGAGACATGCAAATAAGAATATTTTGTCTGTGTGCAGTCATTTTTAGAATTGCTGGTGTGCTGAAGGATAATTATTTTAAAGAAAGAGCAGGAATCATCGTATTGGTCATGTATCTCCTATATGACCTATTCTGTCGCACACAGCATGATTTCATATGAAAAATATTAAATTCAATGACCTGGAAAGCTTGCTTAATGTCTACCAGTGCCAGTAATTTTTTCTCTACAACATGTTTTCACTCTCCTAATAATCACAATTACAAGGACACATGGTTATATGTACAATATATTAACAGTTTGATGTCATCTCCTATTCATTGCCAATGATTTGGAAGCCCCTATCAGATCATGTGCACAACTCCCAAGGATACCACATCCCTCATCTTTAAGGGTAAGCATGTGCTCAACTGCATAACTGCTTTGGGCCTTAAGTCTTCACAATGGCTCCAGTGCAGCTCTGTGCAGAGACCGCCAAGGATGTATTAGCTGGAATATGTATGTGGCATACTACTTGTCTCATGATAACCCCATTTATGAGAAACTGAAATAACTAACTCTGTACACAGCTGTGCAGATTCTATCTCTAAGCCCTGTTGATAGCTGTAGCTTGGGTGTCCCTAACCAGCCTGCAGACAACAAAAATTCTGTGATTCCCTAGCCCTATCTGAAACACAAGAAGTGAAGAGAGTTTGTTCAGAAGGTCTTCCAGTCAGCAGAAATAGCTTTGTTGTCTGGGCAGCATCCAGAGTTTTCACCGAGGAATAAAACCAGATTTAAGAGCAAAAGGGGGAGAAGATCCATATTCAGCTAAATAACAAAATTGTCAGTCCTTCTTGTGTGTACCCTAGCTGGTTCTTTCCTAGGCTGCATGTTTTGAGGGGAAAAAGCAGTCTAAGAATCATTACCAGAAGCAGTTTGGACAAGACCCTGCCAAACTTGATTATCTTCCTTTTGAATTCTATACAGTCATTCAACAGAATCACAGCTTGTACATAAAAAATATTTGACTGGGCTGTTTAAACTTTATTTATTTTTGTGTAAATTTAAAATCTTTTAAAATATATGATTATTTTAAATACATAAAAATATGTTCTATTTTTAAAATATTATACTCTAACCTAATAAGTATGTAATTGATTAAAAACTAATGGTTTATCTAGAATTATGTTTACACTACTATATTGAAGTTACATACATAAGGATATCTGAAAGGATTATTGGTGAAAGGGAGGAACATAGAGTGGAGACATTTGCCAAATAGAATGAAAGAAGCATCACCCCCTACTGCTGAAAAGAAAAACTAACTACAGAGTAGAACTGAATTTCTGACAGGTACAGTGCTTGTCAGATCTTTGAGATACAGATATGGGAAAGGGGAAGAGGTAGAAATATGGTGGACTGTATTTTATTCCCAGTTGTAATGGAGCAACATAGAGACAAACTGTAGAAAATTGTCTAGAAATTTAGTTCTTCTCTTCACACATCTACTTTTTTTTTAGTTTGTCACGTGAAAGAATGATCTAGTCTCTTAAAAGATTGAATCACAGAATCATAGAGTAGTTTGTGATCATCACTACATTATCTAGGTCCGACCTCTCTGCCATGGGCAGGAATGTCATTCACTAGACCAAGTTGCTCAGGACCCCATCCAGCCCAGCCTTGAACACTTCCAGGAATGGGGCATCCACTGTGCCTCTGGACAACCCATTCCAATGCTTCAGCAACCCTCACAGAAAAGAATATCTACCTAATACCTAATCTACACCTACCCATCTTAGTTTAAGGCCATTTCCCCTTGTTCTATCCCTCCCCAGCTTCCTTGCGAGCCATTTACAGGACTGTCATAATTCTTCTGCATCCTGATTCCTCTGCATTGACTGAGAATTTCACTCTATTGCAAAACATGTAGATACATGTTAACCTTATTGTAGCAAAAGACAGTTTTATGATTTTGGAGAAAGATTTATCTGAGTATTTTTTTTTCCTGTAAAGAATTTCTCTATTGAACATTCAAAATCAATGGAAGATTCAATCAGTATGTTTTGCCATTTTCAGGCTCGCCTTTATTGGTTTTGCCTTTTTCCTCCGAAATATATTTCTTCAACACTTTCTTCTTGTAAATAAGTTGAAATCTATCAAAAAGTAACAATTTGTAGGCTTAATTAAAAGGAAAATAAACAAAATCTAGAGAGAAATAGCCTCCAGTTTGGAACAGAAATGTAAGTAATTTGCTTTATCAGTGTTTTTTCTTTGTCATATGTAGCTTGAAGAAGATGTTCTCTCCAGATGGGAGGCCAGTAAAACAGAATAAAAGAATCTTTAATGAAAAAAGGTCTTCAATACTCCAGATGCAGATATGAGAAGGTAATTAAGAACTATGGATCCTAATTTTCTATTTAGTCTTTGAATCTTTTTCTGTTGCTGAAACTGCAATTGAAACTGCCTTTTATTAAGCTTACTGTAAATAAAAATGTTTGCCTTTTTACCAAAGAGCTGTTTGTGTTAGCAAAATGAGACTCTGTTTTGTATACAGAGCAGTAAAACATTATATATTGAATGATTTAAAATCAAGTAGGCTTTCTGATGCATATTTTGTGGGTTACTCATTTATTTATGTGCATACACATTTAATTCATCTTGACAAAAAGCCATTCAATTCCTGTTTAACCAGGACACAGGGAAGTAACCCCAGAATAAATAAAGAAGCATGGATTAGGCTATGCCTATAAATTAAGTCAGCCTAAATGACACTGAAGATAAAATTGGGGTGAAGATCAATGAAATTTTCTGGTCTCCCAAACCTAGTATGGAGATCAAATGGTAAGCTCTGTGGATCAGAGTACATGTCTGCCCAGGGCACCTGCCTGGGTTCAAGACTGTTAGTTACTCTCTTAGTTACCTGCATCCAAAACAGATTTATCTGCAGATAATCAGATGCCGACTGCACATAATTCTCATTTCTTAGGTCATCTATTATTAGCACAATATACACCTAACTCTTTTGATAATAGAAATAAGAAAGTTGATAGATAATATTAGGATAATTTTGGGATATTCCACTTCAAAGACATTTTCTGATTCTGTATGCATATTTACAGTTATATATTAAGGACTCCAGAGGATTTTAGGTCCTGCCAGAATAATTGAATGCCAAACATCTTCCAGCGATCAAATCTGCTAGAAAACCTTTTAAATAGCCCAGCAGTAGAAGAAGGTAAGATAACACTGTAATTGCAAGCCTAGTCTCAGAGACAGGAAAGGGAACAGAGAAGCAACAACCAATTTTGGTTTAATTAAAATTTTTCAATTTACATATAATATAAAGGTAATAATTCTGTTTTCATTTATACTTGGTGGCAGGTTTAATAAAATACTCTAAACCAGAATAGCCATCATTCATTAATTACTGAGTGCCAACAGAAACAATACTGTCATAGAATGGCTTTACTAAACAAAGACATATAAATTATGTGAATCTTATACAGCTCTTGATAACCTTTTTACATTACTTTTCTTTGCATGTGATTAAAGAGTGGCAAAAAATACCAAACGGTGTTTTGTAAGTGGTTTTTGTTGAGAGATCTTTATGTTGCAAACATCACTTCTATTCAAAGTATTTAAAGTAACACTTGAGAAAAAATAGTTAAAATACGTTTCTGGAAAAAAACCCAAAATTTATTCATAAAGTCTAGTACTTTGACTTAGAATTTTCTTTTGAAAGGTATTTCTTTATAAGGAGTGCAGTAATCCATGTTTGTGGACACCATGTTACCAAGGTTATCAAACCTTTATGGCTTTACTTGTGCCTGGTGTCTCAGAGAACAGAGAACTGGAAAAGTTCTGTCAGTGAGGGACAAATTACAGACAGAGCCAACTGCTAGGAAAACACAGTTCAGCCTGCTGTCATAGCCATCAGAACGTATTTTCCTTTACTTACACACACTAATTCTTTGTGAAAAAGCAAGGTCTGAAGTCTCTGCTGGTGTTCCCAGCTAGCCAGAGGAGCAATCTGTGGAAGTGCATGGTGAGTCATGGTGTGTTTGTAAAACACTTTGGCACCAGAAACAGCCACAGCTCAGTGGTGGCATCACAAATCACTGTGCTCAAGAATGCACAGTAGCAGTCACCTTCAAGTGACTTCTGCTCCAAAGGACGTAGTCAGCAACACAGAATAGTTTCAGAAGCCATGGTTATAATTAAAATTCTGTCCCATTAAGAAAGCGGAATCTATTTGAGGGACAGACACAATCTAAATTTCACCTTCATCTCTTTGCTAATATAAGAGTGTAAAACTTAGAATTAAAAAAAAAAAAAAAAAAAAAAAGGGAAAATTCTGATTCTTGGCTTAGATATAAAATAAAATATTTTACATGGTAGCTCTAAAGCACAGAAAATCAAAATGCTTTTTTTTTCCTGCTAACTTGAAAATTGGGGACTTCACATATTTGGTAGTACTGGAGGGAATGAAAAGCTATGTTTTCTTAGTACAGAGTTTCAAGTCCATCACGTGAATGTGTACTTTTCTGAAGCTTTAACAAATTTTATTTAAACCATAGAGGTATCAGTGAAAAACACTTTGTTTATTTTATAGATATATGGGCCATATATTTAATTCACTGAACTGTCTTGCACAAAATGTTATTTACAACTACAACACATGCATTTCAGAAATCCTAAAAAGAGAAAGTCAAAATCATGGTTCTGTGCTGTAAAAGAACATCTGGAATGCTAGAGTGTTGATGCCCTCATCAAATGAAATTCATGCAGCAGTGAAAAATATCATTCAACGGTGTCAAATCTGGAATCTGATGACTTTTTTTTTTCCCAGTCTTTGTCTCTTGTTTCAAACAACTCTGAAATTCATTGCAACCACTCACTCCAACAGCAATGATTTAATAAAATTGAAACAGAGTCAGATCTGAAAACTAGTTTCGCAGTTAACCACCCTCTAAAACATTTAGTAGTTTCACAGAATACAGCCACACAGTGGACATGAGAAAGCAGAATATGGGCCATAATATGTATGGCTCATTTAATTAGATTATCTGTGTATGAGAACAGACAGACAAATATCATATAAAGGAAATTTTAACTTGTGGTCTGTTTTCTGCCACCACTATAAAAATGTACTTTAAGATGCAGAACCCATATTGTGTATTGAGTTTATCACTTCCACTTTACATGCATTAAGACTGGATAACCTTCTTTTTTTTGTACTCCTCATTGGTCAGCATGAGAGTTTATTTTAATTGGTTTGGGATTAAAGTCCACTTTTTACAGGTATGAGCACTGAAAATTACTGCATACAAATTCCTCTAGTGTTGTCCCCGACTGTTTATTCCATCATTCATAATATCCTTCTTTCTCAGGACTGGACCAGATAGGCCAGAATAAACACTTTAGTAGGTGATGTTAGCTTTTAAATAGCCAAAAAATCATTTTTTTAAATGGAAACTTCCTTCTTCTTTCTGCTGAATTTAATTAATGAAATTTCATACAAGCCTTTCCAACAATGAAACCAAGGGATAAAAGGATCTGTAAAATTACTATCAAAAACTGCCCTAGTCAGCAGCAAATCTAGATCTAATAGCTTGGAAGGTATCAACAACCGGTCCTAGAGGTGATTAACCAGTTTTGTCCAATTGATGATTCTTAGTCTCTAAAGACAGAGTTGATGTTGTAGGCCCATTGTCTGGAATGGCAGTAATCATGGGCTTAATTCTGCATTTCTCAAGATGAAAGAATCTAAATATACTGCACCTGGTAATTTCTTGCATTATTTTTGTGCTGGACTACTGAAAGTTCACGCCTGAAATCACTTTTAGTTGGATTTTCAGGATCTTGGTGCGCAGAGCAAATTTACACAAGAGTCATCCTATGCATTCCATTGCTTATCAAATAAGTTAACATCAAGCCCAGAGCTGACTTCTTGATACTTCTTGATACTTAACTGTCTTTCGATCTATCTTCTTCCAGCCACTGCATGACAAAGTAGGTGATTAAAATAGCCCTTGGCTAAATGCCCCAAGAAAGTTCATAGAATTCTATTCTGATTTATTTTACTTGAGAAGTGAAATTTTAAAGAGAAGTAATCCTACAGTCCATACCATACCACTGCCCCTATGTCGGTAACACAGTTACCCTTTAGAAGAGTTAAATGAAATTCAGGTATTGTATATGAGGGGAGAAGACAGGCTATATTTTGGGATTCCTGTCACCAGTTTGAACTTTCCCCTTGTTCAAACTTTGATTTTTGAGCTCTTCTCTTTTTTCGTCTGGCTTTCTTTTCAACTTGTTTCTGTACAACTTTTGCAGCTTTCTACTTTTACTCTAGCCTTATCCATGTGATAGTCTTTCATAGTCATTTATCCTCCTGAAGACCTCTGGTTTTTCTCCTAGCTCTTGCACCTGCTTGGTTTCTAGTTGCGAAACATATATCACATAGAAAATTCTAATTTCCCTCTTGTTCACAAACGAATACACAATGTAAATCCGACAGGCCATCTTGTTTAAGAAAACATTGCATAGAAAGGTCATTAAAAAACCATATGTTGATGACATAACTAGAACAAGGATTACTTCTACTGTACCACATACAGTTCCTTAAGGTCATAAAATATTAAGGGATACAGAATACTGCTATTTGTGCACAGCGTTATTGATTGTGAGATGGCAGGGACCAGCACTTTTCAGACACCCTAGGATATGAAGGGCCACAGATCTAGCAATTTGCAGAATATATATTTAGATTTGTTAAATACAAATAGCATGCTGAGATGGCCTGTGGATTCAGATGCTTCATGTCCCTTAATGTAATTTCCCCTCTGCTCTTTACTGGTGTCAAACACTGCCTTTTGAGAGGCTGTGATTCTAGAGCATACAAAGCAGGACACCTGGACCTTACAATGCATTGCTTAGAAAACCAGGGAGTGAGAAATGGTAACAATGATTTTGAAGTAAGAGAAAATAATTATTTGATACATGATATTAGTATAAAGAGCTCTTTCAAATCAAGTTCTGAATTTACTACCTACGTTTGCAACACACTAAATGGCACATACTATGTTGTAACTAGTAAAAGTCACTCAGCAGGGATTCCCCTGTATTAATGGGCCTCCAGCCTGCAGTATCAGGGCACAGAAACTTACTTAGACTATAGCAAAGCAATCTGCTGAGAAATCAATTTGGTTTTGCTGTGTTCCTTTGTAAGTACAACATGCCACCCTTTTTCTTAGTTTTGTCAAGCAGAACGACAGATTATTCAAGGTACAGTTGTCTTTGAAGAAAGGAATCCATGGTTAGATATTTGTAGCTGATTTAGCACCCACAAACCAAATTATAAATACATCTTCAAAGTTCTGAAATAGTTTTGTGGAGTGCCTTCTTCCTTCTTGATCATCATGTGATGGTTGTTTGAACAACACAGTAATAATAACAGTTTTCCTTCTTGTCTGCAGGACAGGTTGAGAGTATGAAATATAAAACAAATATTTAATTTATAAATATAAAACAAATATTTAATTTATAAATATAAATTAGCCCTTCCAGTATAATAAAATTCACAGTTAACACTTTTAATTATTCTAGCATACACATTCTGTTTTTTATATTTCTGTTACCTTTCCTTCCCCCTAGGAAAAGAGAAAAGTAAAACGTAAATTGCAAGGAAGACAGCAAAGGTGCTTGTACTTAGTTGAGACATAAATATTCAAATCATCACACAGAAAGGAAATCTGAGCAGTTATCAAACAAGCCTAACTGAACATTTTGTAAGACAAACTCTTTGTAATTACATCTAAAGCTATTCAAAAAGGTTTGACTGTTTCTGGGGTTTAGTAGATCTTGCATTATTTCATTTTTTAATAACAATGCAGCAAATAAACTTTTCTCTCTCACCCTTTTCTCTCACTTAAATATTGCTGGATGGAGTATATGGAGAGTCATTGGCAAATAATTTTAAAGTCCCAGATATATTATTATCCTTTTAAACTTAGGCTGACTAATAACATTCTTCAATCCTACCCTAGGGCAAAACAAACAAGAAAGAAAACACACTGGTGAACTGTATAGCATGCTTCCCTAACTTTTACACAGTCCCTAAACCCATTTTTACCTGTTCTTAAAATCAATCAAACCTGTGTTATTTTCAATGAAATGGAATGCTTCTAACAAAAAATAACAACCCCAACATCCCCCCCCAAAAAAACCAAGTCAAACAAAAACAAAGAAAAAAAAACCCCAATGTTAAAAAAAATAAACACCAAAAAACCCCTGAACAAAAAACCAAAATCAAGCAAGCAAAAACCCCAAGAAAAACAGTTGAAGAATAATTGGTTCCTACCACTTCTGTTCTTCAAAAATTACTAAAAAAAGATATCTGCTAAATATTTTCTAAATGCTTAAATTTGTGTTGAGGTACATATAAGTATATAATAAAATATTATTTAAAAAACCATTAAAGTCCTGTGACACTTTTTTTCAGCATTTGTGAGCTGAAAATGCACTGTTAGGTGATTAATGAGAACCCAGGATGTGAACTTCAGTACAACAAATGGTAGATGTAGGAATGAATATTTTGAAAAGATGTTTAGGAAAAGAGAAAGAGGGAAGGGAGGTGGAAATTTCTCTGTGAGCCTGCTGATCATTCTGAAACAAATTTTATGTAACATTTATACAGTTTCATTTGAAGTACAAAGTGCATAGCAATAAAGCCAAGGTTTAGATCTCTATGGATCTAAGCTACACAGGTTTGGAATGGTGTTTATAACAAGTTGCAGTTATAAAAGGTTCACTGTAATTAGGTTTAAGTGTTTTAGTTTCCTGGCCTCTTCAAAAGTAATCATTAAATTTATTCTCTTGGATAACTCTTTGTTAGGAAAAATGCATGTATTATTTATATGTGAATTTAAAATCCTGAAGAAGCTGCACAAGACATGGTACCCGTGCTTGGTACTGCCTCCTGGTACCCATATTTTTACTGTCACTTCCAGCATTATGTTATTAAAAACAGTTTGCTGGAGCATAGGATACTGAGTCTTGCCAAAACAAAGAATATATAAGAAAGTTGTGGTACTTTATATGGCCATAGACCATAATAACAGGCATCACAGACAAGCAATACTTAACATATACCAAAGGCTGTATTTAATAACAGGAATCAAAGAAAACAGTGGGTAGTGAGCAGTTTGCTACTTCCACATAATATAGGAGAAGAAGATATTCTTTAGATACATAAGGAAAAGATTATTTTCAGGAAGCGTTTCAGCAGGATGCTAAAGGATATGCTATAACATACTTGTCAAGAATGGCTTCTTTTTCACAAATTTTGTTAATCTGTTAAGAGAATAGTAGTAGAGCAATCATGATGTTGAGAATGAAATCCCAGTGCCAATCCAAAACCTATTTGCAGATGTTGATTAATCTGTTAAAGACAGAATTAAATTGAATTATAAAGATACGTATAACTCTCACTATCTCTAGATGGTGGTTATGTCCACCATCAGTTCACCTATCATAATGGTTTAGTGTGCTGATCCATAATTTTTCAAAAAAATTGCTCTTTAGATTTGATTACGGTGAGGCATCCCAGGAGGCCACAGAAACCTCTTCCACCCTCACATGGATGCTCCATGCCTGGAAGTGTTCAAAGCCAGGCTGGATGCAGCTCTGAGCAGCCTGGTCTAGTGACAAGTGTCCCTGTCCACAGCAGAGGGGTTGGAACAAATTGATCTTTAAGGGCCCTTCCAGCCCAGGTCATTCTATGATTCTATGATTCTATGATGATCAGCAGAAATTGTACTGGCCTAGGAGGCTGATGGATAACTAAGATTTGAAAAGACATGACAGTACAAAAGAAAGTGTCTCTTGCATCTGTTTTTCTCTTCAAGGTGTTTAGGAAAGAAAGGTTTTCTTTTAAAAGGACACATGATTTTTTTCAGAATGGAGTTTAAGTAATTGAGACGTATTTGAAACTGTTTGCCAAATATTTTGTAATGGTCAAACAAGTGAAATACTTAAGTGGTTTTTTTCACAAAGCTTTGAAAAGTATGTTAGAAAGCAACACTATACCTTTGTGTTAATTAATAGGATGATTTTTGAATGTGGTTGCAGTTCTGTTAGCACTTTCTTGTCCTGCCCTGCAAAAGAAAACAGAGCTGGCAAAGGCAGATCAGCCACTGCAAAACTCATTGAGAGAGATTTAGATGAATAGTTATAATTCTTGGCTTATAATGTAGAGAATATATTGTTATTCTGAGGTGATATTTGATAAAATCATGTCCAAATTTTGGGAAGGAGGAAAGGGTCAAGGGCACTATATTGTAAAACATGGAAAATCTTAGTGATTTCTGAAAGTTAATTAAAGAAATAAACAAACAGAACGCAGGAGGTGGAACCTATAAGACTCTTCAACACAAATCAGAGGCAGCTATATTTATGTTCAGCTTAAAGCAAGGAAAAAGTCATCCTCAGAGACATTGCATTAATCAGATAAAATCATCTGTGTCACAAAAATCTCTAAACTGCTACAAAATAAGAGAAGTGCACTGATAGCTTAGCAGTCTTTGCTAACTTTTCCTGGTAAGGAGTCAATTTTCCATTTATTTATTTATTTATTTATTTATTTAGAAAAACAGTTATTGGTTGCTAATTAATATAAATATAAATAATTAACTTTATTTCTACAACCTCCATAAATATATAATATACTACATATGATATATAAAATATGTATTACTTATAGCAAGCAAAAATATGTATGGTTTTAAAGAGGTATTTAAAAATATTTCTTAGGTAACGGTCCTTTAGTGCATGTATTACAAATACAAAAGTTGTGCAAACCTTGAAAAATAAACCAGCTTATTTTTTAGTGCTGATTTTGCTGTGACAGATAGAAAAGTGGGGTTTTTTTCTGTTTTGAATAATTGTATAACTACTTGTGCTGTCAGTTGTTCATCATATTTTAATTTGATGATGTGTTTCACAGTATCTTGGCTATAATCTTCAGGTCATGTCAAAAAAGGCAGCAGCTTAATTCTAAATAAAAGACAAAAAAGTAACCAGTCCAATGCTCTGCCTGGATGACAATGCTGAAATCTTAGTAAGTTTTCTTGCATCATTCAAAGGCTAAAAATGCTGACAGCATAAAATGAAAAATTTGCCTGAATTTAAATAGCCTCTGAACCTGCAGGATCCTATCAGACTCTTTCATCTAACGTAATACCTGGGAAACCACTGTCTGGCAAGAAGCTGAGGTAATTTCTACAACACTTCCTTGTCCCTCTGCAATAAAAAAGTCTTTACTTCCCAGCAGATTTTTACACTTTCTAATTTGGCTACTTAATGGGAAAGTCTATTCCAAAATGCTGCAAACTAAAGAGAATAGATTGAGTGTGTCCTATTAAAACTAATATGTATACATGCTTTCACTTTTTCTCCTTAGGATTTACTCCTATTAACCTTTGCACATGTAAGAAAACAGTTTTTAAAAAATGTATATGCTAAGTACCTATTCAGAAAAAATTTATTTCATGTTACTTAAATACACACCTGCTGTAGTACTTATGACTCAAAAGATTATTTCAAAATGTAAAAGCTAATGGCATTTAGACTAGATAGATTTAAAAACAAAAATGTACACTCAGGTAAGTGCATGGATGCTTTAGCATTAAAGCAATTCATAATTTTGGTAAATTAAAAGAATGTTCACAAAAGAGTTAAAATTATAAATAAATAATACTGAAGTATGTTTTTCCTACAGGAATGTAATGACAATAAATATTAGAGTTACATTTTTTTTTTTTCTGGAAGTCACAGTGTAACTGCTTCATCACTTTGAGTCAGTGATTCAGTGACTAATAAATACTTGAAATTCTTCTGTATGCTTCTTCTATTTTAGATCCGTACCTTCCAGATATAGAAAAACTATTTTAACATGCATTGAAATAAATATTACTGGAAAATAAATATAAAAACAAATGCAGAACTAGGAAGCACATTCTCTGTCTGTCAGAATAGCACTCCAGTTAGCAAATTAACATCCCATCTGTATTTTGCGTAGAAGTAAGATATTTAGCAGAGAGAAATGGAAAGACACTTTGTGTACAAAGATCCAGAACTTAGAGTTTAAGTTTGGTGCATGAAAGTGAGTAATTCTCTGGATTTGAGAAAAACATTCATTTTCTTCCATGAAATATTTAACACTGTGACAGCTATATCAGAAGGTAAAGGTAGAATGGGTATAAAATGTAGCCCAAGGCTTTAACAGGTTTAGTAAAGATTCCATTTTTTTGTCCATAGAAGAAGATAATTACTCTTGGCTGTTTTTAAAATAACAATTTCTTCAATTTAGGTTTTTCAAAAATATTGAGAAAGCAAATCGACATGAAAAATCATAAAAAGTGTGAGTCAGATCATTCTATTTTTTCCTTTCATGTTTAATTTTTTCCAATAATTTTCTACATTTAATGAAAATGTGTGTACTTATTTGCTGTGTATGTTTGAGACCTCTCTCATTCAGTTGCCCCTATTATGAACAAGTTATGGTGAACTAAAAAAACAGATACACCTTAAAAATAGTAAATTATTGCATGCATTCTGGTTTTATTGCCATAAGGTGATAGTTCAGTACATACCCATTTGGTATATAAAATCTATAATTTTTGAGAGCTTTCTGTATCACCACACTTTATTTGAAAACCTGACAGGAGATACATGCTGTCATACATACAAGGCCAAAGTAGAGGGCGTGCAAAAAACAAGATGGCTTTCTACATAAGCTTTTAGTGAATAATTTATACTGAGGAAAATGAACCTCAAAATTTCCTGGGTTTTAAAAAACATAAAACCTGTGTCTTATTAATTGCTTATGACAAATAGCCCTCTTCCTCTCTTCCTCACAGTTTCCCACAGAGAGATGTCTTTACACTGCATTGTGCAGCATGCACTCTCTAAAGAAAACAGAGAGAAATACAGAGAAGGGGATTGACAGCAAATGGAACCCAGGCTGTTGACATCCTTACACTAAAAAAGCAAATTATTTTCTTTTTAGAAGATTTTTAGTTTTCTTTTAGAAAAGAAAAGCTTAAAGGCTGCATTTTGTGGTACTGATGGTGTTAAATGGTTGGTTTTTGTCAGCTCAATGGCAATTTCATAAATTAGCAGAGCAACCAATCTGCAGAAGCCAGCGACAGTGACTGGCCATAAAATATCAGTGTGGGCACGTTCATAATATGCTTCCAAGCTCAGAGACAAACACTATTCAGACAAGAGTTTCTGGGCTATTCTTGGTGTAGCTGCAGAAGGTGACATATCTTGTTAAATAACATTATATCTAACTATAGCTGGATATGGACATAGATGAAAGTTAGGATATTTATAATATATACAGCCAGAACATCTTCTGTGGATTACAGAAAGAACACTATGGGATGGAGGAGAGGAGGGATTGAGGGAGAGAGGGAAAGAAGCCAAACAGGACACACTTTCTCTTCAGTCATTCTATGTCATTCTCTTTTTTATTAAGTTGCCCAGTCTTCCTTTGATCCTATACAAACTCTCAGTCCTTACAGAATAGGTTTTTCTCTTATTTGTTGTTAATTTATTTTATTCAGCTTCTGGTCTGTTATTACACTCCTCATTACTTTTTATGCAGAGCTACACTATAGCTGCTCTCCCTGTATTCACACACCTTAACATAATACCTGCTTGTGAAAGTGTATTTCTTTCCTTTTGACCACTTCTCCAATTTTCCAAGGCCATTTTCAATGATAATGTTGTCCTGCAATGGTCTTGCACCCTCTTCATATTAGCAACTTTCCTAACTCTGTTAGACATGCCTCTATTTCATGTTCTATTTCATTAGTTGAAAACCATGAGCTATATATGGGCATTTGAGTCAAAAGGTTTGCACTCACCTTAACAGTTCTTTCATCTAGACCCAGTTTCTACAGCTCCCTTATAAGAATGTTGTCTCAAAAGAATATTAAACATCTGCTGCTTTTCTTCTTTCTTCATGGCTTCTTTGCATACTTATCTCCGAGGATGCTGCCTTGGAAAGAAATTAAACTGATTTGATAGATTTTGTTCATAACATATGCATGCTAGCTAGTTACTTGTCATCTCTTTGATATCTTCTAAGAGCTTATAAACAGTTTGACTATTAGTTCAGCAACACATTTGCCCTTTCCTAGCTTCAGTGATGAAAGAGATAAATTGTGAAATGTGGAGTGTTTTGAAATGAAAAATACTCTGATTTGAGATCATGCTGTTGTAAGTCTTTATTTTCAATTGTCTTTTCTAAGGCTTGGACTTACCTCAGCCAACAATACCCTGGGCAACATCTGTGCTCTAATTCCTTAGGTCTCATTGTGTTCTAAGACCCTGACCACTTTTAATGGATTCAGTCTGAAATCATAACAAGTCAGAGACAAACAAAAAATGAGCAAATACAAAACTGTCTCCAATCCAGAAAGTGCTAACACTTTCCTCCCTTTGTAGTAATAGAATCATAGAATGGTTTGGGTTGGAAGAGACCTTAAAGATCATCTAGTTCCAACTCCCCTGCCATGAACAGAGACCTCTTGCAACAGACCAAGCTGTTCAAACCCCCATCCAACATGGCCTTAAATATTTCCAAGGATGGGGCATCCACAACTTCTCTGTGAAACCTGTTCCAGTGCCCCACCACCTGCACAGCAAGGATATTTTTCCTAATGTCTAATCTAAATCTACTCTTATACAGTTTGAATCCAATCCACCTTGTCCTGTCAATACATGCTCTTGTACATAGTATCTCTCCATCTTTCTTGTAGACTCCTTTCAGATATTGGAAGGTCACAGTTCTCATGAGACACTAAATGTTGCCACAGTTTTCAGGAGACTGCTAATTGAAGAAAAAAAAAAAAAAAAAGGACATCTTATTGCATGAGCAGCATCATGCTTGAAATATTCAGGAACCTCAAGAAACTGCAAATAGAGAAAGATCATAGCACAGTGACTAAAAACTTACTATTCTCCAGGAGCACTTTTAACTGACATAAAACTGTTTAAAATTAATGAAAGGTAGGTACTGCTGGATGTAATTGCATTGCCACCAAATTAGAAAACAAATTTGAAATCTTTTGAAAATCAAAATAAATTTTAAAAAACTTAAGTACAAAATACATTTAAGAATACAAAAAAAAAAGGAAAATCATTTTAAATTAATGGTGACAGACTAGCAGAGAAAACAGTCAAAGCATCAATACATTAAAGTTCAATATAGACAGATATGAATCTCATAGACATGGGAAGTCTATCTAAAATAAGGAAATGGTCAAGTAGAAAGTCAGGGTCACCCATTTTGCCTCCATTTTGGTTTTAAAGCACATAAAGTATTGCATTAAAGTTTTATTCACCACAAGGACAAAAAAAAAATTGAGCTCACAGGAGAATAGCTCAGGTTTAATTCCAAGGCACTGTTCTTAATAGCCTATAGGATTGGTAGAGAAGACATGCTATATCTCATTAAAATTTGTCTTGCAATATTTATTGACTGTGGAGAAAATTTACCCCTAGACATAGTAAAAGCTATGACAGCAAGCATGCTCTTCAGAATAGTTAAAGGCTAAGAAAGTATGCAGTACACATTCCCCTATTCTATTCTCCAGATCAGGCTTTACCTCCTGATCATTGATCTAGCTTTACTTGGGATTACATTATTGTATTGCTAAAGCAGTAAAACCTAAACCTACACTAAAAAAAAATCAAACTGTAAAACTAAGCTGGTTTTTATCTGAACATTTATGGCAGAGTGACGCATCATAGTTTTCATTTTCAAAATATACTCTAGGTCAGATTTTTGCAAAATATCCCTTTTCCCTTACAGGAGTTTCTTATGAAATTGCCAAAGATTGAGTTCAGATTTTTTATTTTTTTTCAAGTACTGGCTTCTTATTACAAAAAATAATTAATTACGAACTGTGAAAAATGCAAATGAATCTCTTTTTTTAAGTTAACAATAGGCTGGAAGAAAGAAAGATTTGGAGGGCAATTTATTTTCTCCTTGCTCTAAAATTTTCTGTGGCAAAGCAGATAGAAATCAATTTTCTGAAAATGTTACAGCAGCTAATGAAAAGTAATGTAAAATATTGTACTTTTTTTCATCTGAGAATTGATATGAACCATTTGGCAGGTGTTGGTAGCTACAACAGACTGTTAAGCTAATCAAAGCATTAGAGGAATAGCTCTCCCAGTAGAATCAAGAACTGCAAAAAAGTCCATTTTAAAATATTTGGTCACTGAAAAATATTTATACTTAGTCTTTTTTTTTTCCTGAATTTAAAATATAACAAAAAAAATCACAACCCAAATACATTTCTAATTCCTTTTGCACTGAAAATGTCAAAGAAAAATTGACATTTTGACATTTTTTTCAAAAAACAGACAGTTTTGATTGAGTGTTTTTTCAGACAAGGAGCATGATGAATTCTGTATACATTCATGAATAGCTCTAACTGACAAAGTCTGGTTTTATTTTTCTATGGAAAAAAAAAGAAAAAGAAAACACTCCATCTCGACTTGTGTTTGAGATTTTGCTTTTTCCATTTGTATGTGAATTATCTAGTTATGCATATTAATGTTATATATATTAAAGGGTCTAATGTATCACAATGTAAGTATCTACTGCAGTTCACTGTGTCCGATTGCTAATGTCCTCCCATTTCTGAGAAGCTAAAGAATGTGATTAACAAGTAATAAGCAAGCACATCAACAAAACACTTCAAGAATATAAAGGATCAATGACAAAATGACAGGAAAGCTATAATTCAGAGCATTATTTCCATCCCAGTATTTGAAAAACAATAAAGGAGCAAGAATCATTATTTCCAATCAGAATCAGGGGTAAACAAAAAGTGCAAAATCTTAAAGGAATACCAGAGTATTACACAGGATGGATCCTAACTATTTGATATAACTTCAGTTAAAAGATAACTTGAGACAACTAGGTTGAACTGGATTTACCAAAACTTGCAAACCCCATAAAAGTTAGGCAAGAGGAAATGTGCACACAGGCATTTTTTTCTTTTCTTGCTTGTTTGTTTCATCTGTTATGAACCCTTGGGGTGCATAAATAATATTTTGTTTGAAGAAGTTATGTTTGAAATTGCTTTAATCATTCTCTGTCACAGGCCCCCATAGGAAAAAATGTCTCTCAGGTTTATAGAGTAAACAGGAGATTAGAGTCCTAATATTCTGTCTGAGGGGTAAAATCATGTAGTTTCTCCTTAATGAAAAGTTAACAAAAAGTATCTGTAGTAACAGTTAATGAAAGTAGTATAATAAAGCGCCTAAACTAGAAGCAGTCACAAATAGGTTAAAGAAAAAACTAAATAAACACGATGAGATGAAAAGCACCTTGCTCCATAGGCAGCTATATTTACTAAGGAAATAAACCTATACTCAGCACCGCACCTGAGAAAAATAAACCAGACACAAAGCAATTTCATTGCAGATTGAGGTAATGCTGAAGAACAATATTTGGGACAACAGATATTTTGCTGGTGGCCTAATTACAAAACCAATATTACATCTGATAGCACTGGAAGATCTTTTTAAAAGCCATGAGAAAGAAACAAAACAATTTTGGGATCAGAATACATAAAACCCCACACAGCTTCTGCTATGCTAAACAAACAAGTGAGGCTGTCTAAATATCTGAATCCCAGAATTTATGTGGGATTGGGAACACAGACAACCATATCCTGGACTACATTGAAAGAACTGTGATCAGCAGGTCAAAGGAGATTGTGGCTTTGGTGAAACCCCATCATCAGAACACTGCAGTAAGCTCTGAGACTCCCAACAGAGGAAATATGTGGACCTACTGGAGTGGGTTCAGAGAAAAGATGATCCAAAGACTGTAGCATCTCTCCTTGGAAGACAGGCTGAGGGAATTGCAGTTGTTCAGCCTGCAGAGGAGAAGGCTCCAGGGAACCTTACAACAGCCTTCCAGTACCTAAAAGGGGCCTACAAGGAGGCTGGAGTAGGAAAAAGTGTGTAGTGACAGCACAACAGGGAATGGCTTCAAACTGAAAGAGAGTAGGTTTAGATTAGATATTGGGAAAAAATTATTTTCTGTGAGGGTGGTGAGGCACTGGAACAAGAAGCTCTTTTGACTGGTTGGTTAAAAAAAACAAATGATAGCTTGAAGAAGAATCACCATTGTCACAGAAGATGGGTAAGTCTATATCAAGGTTTTAGATCAATTAAGTTCAACAGAGTATAAATAAGAATGGGATGTGGTGCAGCAATTTCTGCAGTCTACTGTAAAAATCTATTCTTTCCTTTAGGACACAAGAGGAAAAAATTAAAGTGCTCTAAATAATAGAGCAAAGTATCTCATAAATATTTTACATTGTGAGCCACTGCATTTGGATTATCTAACTTGTCAGTTGGAGAAAACAGAGGAGCTGTAAATAAATTAAAACCTACGTCAAAAATCATTGATTTCTGATTTTCATAGAACAAATAATGACAAAAAGTGTATGCATTTTTCAGAACTATCTCACTAGACACTGAATAAAGTAGGTAGAAATTAAATAGAATTGAGGAGATTTCAATGACATAAAGAAAAATGAAGACAAAATGAACATCATAGAATACCGTCTTCTCTGTGAGCTCCAGGGAGAGCTCTCCAGTACCAAAGAATTGTTGAAAGCTGTGGTGGGTCGATCCTGGCTGCACACCAGGTGCTCACCAAAGACACTCTATCATTTCTCAGCTTAACAGGGGAAAGAAAATAAAACAAAAGGCTTGTGGTTTGAGATAAGGGCTGAGAGATCACTCAGGAATTGCTATCACAGTCAAAATAGACTTGGTTTTAGGGTTTGATTGTTGGTCAAATAAGAGTTGGATAACGAGAACCAAGAAAAAATATGAAAACCCTTCACTTCCCGCACCTTCCCTTCCCGCACCTTCCCGCACCTTCCCACACCTTCCCTTCCCACACCTTCCCTTCCCACACCTTCCCGCACCTTCCCTCACCTTCCCACACCTTACCTTCCCGCACCTTCCCTTCTTTCTTTTGTCTTTTCTTTTCTTTTCTTTTCTTTTCTTTTCTTTTCTTTT
>RAHM01000284.1:393462-461392 GCA_003713295.1 Parotia lawesii | reverse complement strand
GCCTTGCCTTGCCTTGCCTTGCCTTGCCTTGCCTTGCCTTGCCTTGCCTTGCCTTGCCTTGCCTTGCCTTGCCTTGCCTTGCCTTGCCTTGCCTTTCCGCGCCTTTGCTTTCCGCGCCTTTCCTTTCCTTCTTCCTCCTTTTGTTTTTCTTTTCCTTTCCATAAAAATGACTATTAAGTGTTTAAGGTCTTGCCTGAAGATGGCAAATTGGAATAAGGATCTAAAGATTTACATGAGAACTGTTATTTATCTTAGATTATTGAAATTCTGCAGGAACAGAAATGAAAAAAGGTAGTTTTGTTTCTCTGATAATATGAAGAAATTAAACTGGTTTTTTACTTGCCTAGTGACAAAAAGAAAGTAAAATATTGTTGCTCCTTTAGGCTGTTTAATTAACCTTTTATTCTATCTTCAAGTAAAACAAAACTTTGTGGAGGTGTGCATGTGTCTAATTGTTGGGTTGAATAACAGAAAAGGCTCTGTTGCGTAATAATTGAGTTGTTGGGGTTTATTTTTTTTAATAAAAAAGAGGGCAGGGAATGTTGCCTTTGTGTATGCATTGTTAAAATAGTACAATGGCAGGATTTTACATATCCTTGATTGAGACCTCCTTTGCAAAGGTAGGTGATAGGAATTTCATGGTAGTCTTCTCATCGAAAAAGTAGCTAGGAATTGGAAAGGAGATTGAAATGTGTGACATGATGCAGCACTTTTTTTCTCTCTGCAACTGAGATGGTCTATTTTTAACTCAAATTAGAAACACTTTTTACAAATGGCATTGAAGCATTTCATTAGAATCAAATAAATTTGTCTTAAATGAGTACTGCTAAGCAAGATTGAACTCCAAATATAAATGACTCAAGGAAAAGTTGGAATGGTTTTAGATATTGTTCTTAATTAATTTACAATCACCAGCAAGTGTTACCCAGCGTGCTTCAGGATTTGAAACATTTGTTCCATTTTTCATGAAGGAAATGTTTCTTATTTCTGGTGAATTATTGCCAGCCTGGACACACCTTTGTCCTGAGCTTTGTCTTTCAGTATTTTTCCACAAGTAAATGCAAACATTAATTAAGAGCTTTGGCACACAACTAAACCATTGATTTGCCCTCCTGAGATTTGACTGTCCATGTTCCTTCTGTGACAAAATTACTTGTATATTTGAATGTCTTCTTGGTTTTGGGACAGAATTTAAGTATATTGAATATCTCAGGTTATGAATAGGCAGCACACTACAGGCTCCCTTTCTCCAAATACTGTTGGGCAGGATTAGAAGCAACCTTCTGACTTTGATCAACAACCTCAGATTCTTGAAACAAAAGTATTTTTTCTTTTTGGGCTGCAAATCCTGTATCATCATTATGACTTTGGATTTGCTATGGTTGTGATTCCCAGGACACAAGCTGAAGCTTTGTTTTGGAAAATTTTGTGTAAAAAGCTCTGGTATGTGTCTTTTTAACCTGTCTTCTACTGAACACGACTCGTGGAATTTTTTCCCTATTTGACTTAGTTTTGGTGGGTTTTGTTCATTTTGTGCCTTTAAATAGTGATTATTTTAGAGTGCCAAGCTGAAGAACAAATCTAGCCAATAACAAAAGCAGCACTCCCTTTTCCCTCTTTTCTCGTCCCTTTTCTCTTTTCCCTTTTATTTTTCCCCTTTCCCCCTTTTTCTTTTCTGTTTTCCATCTTTCCTTTTTCCTTTTCTTTCCTCTTGCAACATCTACAAGTCTGTGTTTAGTGTATCTGAGCAATTTTCACCAGTATTTTTTTCTCCTACCAAAGTCAGTGTCACATCACACTATTGTCACTACAGTTTCTCATTCTTTAATTCTTGCATGACTGTTCAAGGATTAAGTGTAATTTTTAATTTTGAAAAAAAAATAAACAAACGATATTATTTTGCGTTGTTTGCTTGTATTATCACAACTAATCTTAAACAATTAGGACCTTTGCGGCCCTTTTCCTTTGGCTACCTTCATTATTTTTGTTGTTAATATCTTCTCTCAGTCTTCCCTCTGTGCTGATGTGAATTTCCTACTTTGGTGTAAATGCGTGCAAATTCATATCATAGAAATTGATGTTGATAGGACCACAAGTTAAAGAAATCAGGAAAATTATTCTTTAAAAAAAGTTTATTTCTAGCTTTACGTAATTAAGTTTCTACTCTCAGGAGAAGCTAAAAAACATCCTGAGATACATGCATGGTGTTTGATCATAAAAATGTGAAAACAAAAACCAAAAAGCTGTGAATGGAATGTGATATGGTAAAAATAATATATTAAGAGCAATTTCTATATAAATATAATATGCTGAACTATCTAGAACTTCAGCATATAACTAGCCCCATTACTCAGTTATTTCTACTTTACTGTTTAACTCGTTTGCTTTCCCATAACTGAGTCAATAATGTGACCTAGGCAGTCACACAAGGCTGAGTGGAACTCTCTGACTTTCCTTCAAAATCTCTGTACAACACTGTCTTGGAAAAATGGCCTGCAAATGTGACACAGTCAGAGAGGCTTGTTCTTCTTCCTAGTACAGTTTACAGTCACCAGCTGAAATGATGGAGAGTCACTGCACTGCATCTGGTCCTCCCTAAATGTGACAATGTGACATTCTCTTCCATCATCAATCTGACCCAACCCAGTCAGGGCCTGATGAGTCTCAACATTAGGATGCAAAGTGGAAGGCAGAAGGTAAAAGCATGTCTGGAACACCGTTCTGGATATTCAAGCAAACTCTCACAATCTGTTGTCCTGATACTATGCAATAGTCTCAAATGCACATTTTGAGATGATGGTAAGACATACCATAATGATGGCAAAATTTGGAGAAGCCTCCTTGCCCATATTAAGCAACAGCATGATTCTGAGACTTTTCTACTCTGAAAAAATTGCAATCATCATCATCATCATCATGTTGGTTTATAGAAGAAGAAAAAATGGTTTTGGTCTCCTGCTGCTGTAAAGCTGGAGAGTTGGTCACAATGTTAATACCACCATCTTGACAAATGCTGGGATACTGTCATGTAAACATATTTGTTGTGCACCGCCTACGTTTTTGAAGAAAGAGTAAAGAGAGGGTTAGGCCACTTTTTCATCTTCATCATCTTCTGTGCTAATCAGTGCAGTCTCTAGTTGATTCGTTGTCATTTCCACCATATGGTTGAGTTGTTCAACCTTTGATTTTTTTTATACAGTAGATTTTTAATTGCTGCTACCTAGGCTGTGGGACTGGAAAGCTTACCTTGAA
Organism: Parotia lawesii; assembly: GCA_003713295.1. Classification (NCBI taxonomy): domain Eukaryota; kingdom Metazoa; phylum Chordata; class Aves; order Passeriformes; family Paradisaeidae; genus Parotia; species Parotia lawesii. The sequence goes on along the minus strand of RAHM01000284.1, from coordinate 458,140 downwards.
GTCCATTTTATCCACTAAATTTACAATAATGAAACATTAAAATTTTGAATACATAAAAACTAATCATTGATGTTGACAAAGGATCATTGAATGTCTGCTTCAGTCTCATATGTAATTTTAAATTCTATTTCATTTTAATTATGTATGAAATTACAACGAAATGAAACAGATGAAACAAGCATATAGGGGAATTACTTGCATGATGTTTTGGTAGTTATTTTTTATATTTGCAGTGGATGATTAAATCATAATAATTTGAAATGTATTTTATACTGATGTCATGTTCTTGGTTGTCACATAGTCTGCTTTTTCATACAGCTGCTCTGAGCTACTGGATAATAAGGCAGAAGACATTCTCTAGCTTCACCAAATCATTTCTTCTGCTTAGATATACAGTGGAAATCTTTCTATGAAAGCTATGAATCTCAACTGGGAATGAAGAAAAAAGGTTTTGCAAAGGCAAACACTTGGTGCTTTAAATACTAGACTTCTGGAAGCAGCTGAAAAATTAATTTTCATACGATTAATTTCTTAGTGAAATCAATCCATGTGACGTGTACATGCAGAAAAAAATTACATTCATATCTCTTCATGCATGTACATGCATTCCTTAATGACCAGAAAAATACAGAAGGATGGGGGTCACCTGTGAAAATTTCTCACAGCACTGTTTCCTTGGAACATTTTCTAGCACGAGTGTGAAGGAGAGCAGCTGACAAGTGACTTTTGTTTAATGCACCTAACCTTATAAATCTATGCCTTCAGATACCAGGAGGCAGAATCTGAATTTTTTTGCCTTCCTTTCCTCTTGACCTAGAAATGTGTCTGGTAAAACCTCTATAAGGAAAAAAATCCAAATTCCCTCATTCCAATATGAATTTTGTAATTTTGCTTCCAAATAAAACATTTGATTTGTTGTTGTTGCTGGTTTTTGGATACCACATTACTGAGGGGTCTCTTTGAACCCTGAATTCTTGTGCAAGACACACTGTATAGTCTTCACATAGGTTGAAATGTTAAAATATTTTTTTCTGAATTAAAAAGAACATTAAGTTCTCTCAAAACCGAAGTAAATACTATATATATAGGCACCAGTAATCAATCTGGATTTAAATAGCATAGCAATTCTATGACTACTTTTATTTTGGAAATGAAAAGTATCTACCTTCTCATCTTTAAATATCTGCTAGATTTGTGTGGGAAATGTTTGGTGAGCTACCTGTGTGTGCTGATTTGCTTCCTTACCACAGTTGCTATAAAATTGAGGAAGGTCCTTCTGAGACAAGGACCTCATTCTTCCTGTCATTTGGAACTCAAATTCTAACATGTTTTTGGAATACGCATAAAGAAACATGAATACTTTTCATTGTTTTGGTTATTAGATTTAATGCAGATAAAGTGGATACAATAGTTATTTACTGGGCATATACCAAATTACTGTAGAGGGACCAAGGCAGATTTTCAAGCTCTCTATAGTACTCCTAGGGAGTCCATTTACTAGCATGGTATGTGCAGAAATTTTATGAAACAGAAGCTCATCAATGCAAATGTGTGGCTAGCTCACACCTGCTTAAATCAGAATAGGAAAGTAAAATGGAAAATGGCTTCTTTGGAGCTAAGATGGAATACAGACATTTCACTGTTCCATCTGTGGTACACAAATTCCAAATAATTGAGCTTTTAAACCCCTGCTGTGCTACTGTCTGCTGTTGGAAGTTCCCACATCTTGGCATACACCATTAAAATTTCCATTAGCAAGTTCTCTGCTGGAAATGATCAGGTGTTTCTTGGTCATAACAATTCTTCTTTGGGGCTTTATCTGGGAATCTTTTATTACTCTGTTTCTGAATCACAGTAATTTGACCAGTCTATATGTGACAGCATCTAAATAACAACTTCATTACTAAATTAGTAGGAATAGAATAGTGTCTGAAAGACAATGTCTCCTTTAGTAATAACTTTACTATTCCAATGTTACATAATGTTTTAAGAAAGAATGTGGAAAACAGTTGGCTGCTATGTGTTGGTGCAGCAGAATAGTCTTGTGCATGACAAAGAGTGCATATACCTTAAAAGAGGATTCCTACTCGTCCATCCTTATTCTGACTAAAAAAATACTTCTCTTGCTTTTTTTCCGCTTTTGTTCATATCTTCCTATTCTGGGTTTGGACAAGAGACTACTTGTACTCATAAATTACAAAAGTTCTGACAAGAAAATATGAATGATCTGTTTTCCCCAATGATTTATGAATTACAGTGTCCTGACTACACTGAAGTCTAAGTCTCTGAGTCCAGAATCTTATGTCATGTTTATGACAATATATCTATATTAAGGATACAGTGTCTTATGTCAAATATGGTCACAGAACATTTAAGTCATAGACCAACCCAGTTTGGAAAGGACCACAAAAGACCAGCCTATTGCGGGAAAGGGAGCCTATATGAAATTATCTAGCACACTTCAATTACATCTTGAAAATGTGCACGGATGGCAATTTACCATACACCTGGAGATGATGTTCCAGTTATTGATGGTTCTCATTGTAAAAATTTTCTTTCTTACATCAAGATGAAATTTGTCCCGGTGTAATTTATAAACTTTTCCCCTTGACTTTTCCATGTGTCCCTTCTGGAAGACAAAGCTTCCACCCTCTTTGGAGATGCCTATCAAATACTGGAACACTTACATATGATACACCCAGAGCCTTCAGGGACAAAAACCTAATTCCATCAGTCTTTCCTCACAGAGCTGTCTCTTCAGCCTGTAGGTCATCTTTGTGACCCTCCTTTTGTCCCTCTCCACGCTGTCTGCATATTTTTTTAATTGTGGGGACCAGAACTGGACACTACTCCAGGTGCCGCATGACAAGCACTGAGTATGTTGGGATTGCCACTTCTCTCTCTGTGCACATGCAGATGTGTTTGCCTTTGTTACTGCAGTGGTACTCTGACTTGTCCATCAGGGTCATCAGAGCCCTTACAACAGGGCTGCTCTCCAACCCCACATCATCGCCTGTACTGGGCCCCTTGTTTGTGTCACCCCAGGTGTGGGACTTCACACTCTTCTACCTTAAACTTCATTTTCTTCTTGCTGTCTCACTCTTGCAGCTTGTCCATGTCCCTCTGTAAAATATCGTCCCTTCTGATTGTTCTGGTCTTTGCTAGGATAGAGTTTTTCTTCTTCCTAACTGATATCATGAAGTTATTTTGGATTTAGTATGAAAATAATGATGATGACATACTGATATTCTGGTTGTTGCTAAGTAGGACTTACCCTGTGTAAGTCAAGGACTCTTCAGCTTCTCATGCCCTGCCAGTGAGAAGGCTGAAGGGCCACAAGAAGACGGGAGGAGACAGAGACAGGACAGCTGACCTGCACTGGCCACAGGGATACTCCATGCCATAGAACATCATGCATAATATAAAAACTGAGGGGAACTGGCTGGACATCTGTTAATGAGTGGTGAACAAGTGCATTGTGCATCAATTGTTTTGTATATTTTAGTTATTTTATCATAATTATTACAATTTTTTTTCTATATCATTAAACTGCCTTTACTCAAGAGTCTTCTCACTCCTACCCTTCTGTTTCGGTTTAAGGCAATTTAATGGGTGGACACTTGAAAATTAATTACCTCCCATTTAGTTTTAACCATTCTGTTTTCACCAATAAGGAGAGATGAATGTGAGAAGATATAAATGAAAAAATAAGTTTACTAAAAAATGAAACAGCAACAAGGAAAAATTACAGTAATATTCACTTGATATAAAGGTGCTGAATTCTCATGGACTCTCCAGGAACAAAGGAAACAAAATGGTGGAGAAGGCCCTCCCCCAAGATGGCACCCCCATAGACGACCACACAGTCTGAGAGACAGGCAAAATGGAAAGCAAGCCCCCCTCTCCTGACCACACATGGCGAGAGAGAACAAAAAGATAAAAACAACATAGCAACCAAACTGCTGTTATTGCAAAAACTCCCCTTTCCCTCAAACAAAAACAGGGAACAAAGACAAAAAAAAAAGAATCCTGGAGTCCAAAACCTGTCAAGTGCCTCCCCTGTGCTGTTTGCTTCACACAACCTCACAGGGTCCCTCTCTCTCCCGGCAGTGGCAGCTCTGTCAGCAATGGCGGCTGGAGAATACTTGTGCCTGGAGAACTCGGGAACTGGAGAACTTGGGAACTAGAGAACTCAGGAGCTGGGGCAGTGGTGAATCTCTGCACGTCTGGCGGTGGCAGTTCCTGCTGCAGACAGGTATTGAGAAACACATTCTGAAACAGTTGTGGATTGTGAAATGTAGCTTCTCAGGTTAGATAGATATGGAATACAATACACTTTTTTTTTTGGTGGGGGAGGGTTACCCAGGACACCTATGTATTCTGTCTCCCATCCCACTGGGGCACTTTTCTACGTAACCACCCAGTTTCAGGTCATCCGAAACTTGGCGAAAGTGCTTTCCATCCCATCATCAAGGCCATATGTGAAAGCACTGAATACGCATGGGGCCCTCTGTCAAATCCTGGGAGAGCCAGATCTGGGCAGGTTGCCAATCTGATTAAAAGCTTTTGAACACCATGCTCTGAACGCAGTCTGTTTGCTTGTTTCCTATCCATTTCACAACCATCCAATCAGTATCTTGCAAGTTTTTCCAGGAGAAGGCAGTGGGAAACTGTTTTAAATGCTTTGCTGAAGTCTTTGCAGGAAACATCCACTGCTCTCACTGTGTTAAGAGAAGTGATCAGGTTAGTCTGGCATGACTTGATTTTGTTAAACCCATACTAGTTTTTCCCCATTGTCTTTTTATTTGCTTTCTAATAATTTATAGGAGGACTTTTTTCATTACTTTCCCACGTATTGAAGTAAGGTTACCGAGCCTGTCACTTCCTGGTCCTCTTTTGAGTCCTTTTTGTAGATGGGTGTGACATTTGCCTTCTTCCAGTCATGAGAGACATCCCTTGATCTTCACAGCTTATCAAATGTTATAGGCAGTGGCCTTGAAACAGTGCTAGGCACTTCCTTTGACACCTTGTGGTAGATTCTGTCCGAGTCCATAAATTGATGTGGATTGTGTCCTCTCAAGAGATCACAGCTCTCTCCATCTTCCACCACCAGTGTGTCAATGTATGCATCATAGCCTATTGTTTCTGTGATCTAGGGTCCAACAGCACTGGAAAAGACAGAGGCAAAGAAGATACTGACAATCTCCCTCTTGTCAGCAGTATTAGTGACATTTCCTTGCCTGTTTAGTAATGGGCCTATACCTTCCCTCTTTTACATAAACTGCAAATCCACCTCCTATTTCTTTCCTATTTTACTGAAAGTGTTTGTAGCCATTCCAGTTGTGAGCTTTCCTACCAAGTTTCTATGATTTCTGTGGTATTCATAACTCATGGGTTTAATATGAAGTTTAGTATTCTTCCTGTTTGTTTCCCAGATTATATGCACTATTATACACACATTTAAGGTAGCTGGACTTAGGTTTCTTGCCTTTGGAAAAGGCTGGGGACTATTCTTCACTATTCTGGTAGGTGTGTTTATCTACCCTGTTGCTTATGAATATGCACATGTTACAGCTTTGGTCCCTACCCAACAAGTTCATTAATTAGACAAAAAATATTTTAGAAAATTTTTGTGTAGAGTATCTTTTCTGACAACTGCAATTTCTGTCAAAAAAAACCCCTCTCACTCTTTTCTCATGTACATGGTAGTCTAAATCTTTGCTTAGAACCCTATGTATAATGGGTTGAACTTAACCCATACTCTTTTGCATTCAACCGAGGTGAAGTTCCATGCTCTGCAATGGTGAGTCTTCACAAAGTGAATAATGTGAACTGAATAGAAGTATTGTGATGTTTCTATGATCCTAAGTATTAGCAAGCCAAACGAAGAATCCAAATGTTATGTAAACTGTGTACGCAGATTTAAGCCCTTGTTTTGCAGACATTTATATAGGATTTATCGATAAACAAATTAGACCCAAATCATATTTAAATAAATGAAAATCATTAATCTCCATATTGAACGTAAACTAGATAAATTTCACTTTTTCATATAGGGTAATGACCCTCTACGCCCTCTAAATATTCCAAACCTTAAGTAATTAATATCAGGTGTCAATTTTTAAAGGGAAAATCTTTGTAGCATTGAAGTATTTGCCTTTTTCATAATTATAGTATCTGACGTTCTTGTCATGTTTTTAATTAACAGCTAAAAAAATGCTTATGGCCTTTAAATTAGTTGCTCCTCCTTTCCTCATCTTTTCTTCTCCCACTGATATTTACTTTTTATTTGTGACATTCATTTCAGAAATATGTTTTGAAGATTTTTTGCCTGTTTCCCACTTCAAACAGTTAAAATGGAAATGACTTTTTTGACAAAACCATACTTTTTAATAGAATGTGTTTTCTAGGTCATAACTATGATCATAAAAACAGTAAAGTGCAGTGTATATGATAAATGTTTAAGGCTCAAATTCAAGTGAACACTTGAGAAACAAGTAAAATACTATACGGTTGTTTTTAAGATCTGCATTTCTTCTGCTTTTTTTCTCTGTTTGTTTAAACATCAAAGAAAAATTTAAAATAATTCAAGACAATTGACTCTTGTCATGAGTTGGTTATACTTTTGCATTTTATTTCAGAGAAGGGGTTCCCAACAGGTACTTAAAACCAAAGGAATAGTCTGAAGAGTGTCATGTCAGAATTTGGTTAAGTAATATAGGTACAAACAGATTGCACTGCATGCAAGTATACTCACCTATTTATTAGTCATGGCCACTTTTTTTGTGTGCAGACATGTCGTCTTGGTAGTATGCTAGATGATTCAAACGTAACGACACAGAAATGTCAGCTTCCTTCAATTCTTGTGGACATCTGGATGTCTTCTCAATTGAAGCTGAAGCATAGTGAAATTATTGCTTTTAACTAACACTAGTAGTAAAAAAAAACAACAGGAAAAAGGCGAAACAACCCTGCATCAGAGTGACCATGAACTGCTATTGATTATCCAAGTGGTTTCTTGCTATTGAAACCTCAGTTGCTTAGTCACTTTAAACTGTCCATTTTTGCCAGACTGTCTAACTTATGCAAGTATTGCAAGACTAGTTTACCAACTTCAAATGAGCTTGAAACAAATTACAATTTTTATTCCCTACCAATTAAGACAATTACAGTGAAGAGTTGAAAAAAATACAGGAAAAAAAAAAAAAAAGAAGCATTTATATGAAATAAGAATTGTCTTGGTAAAGAAGAAGCCTAAATGCCTTCTGATGTCCAGAAGGTGTTGCAGGAATTTATCTGGACATTCGAATTCTGTCCATTGATTATCTTGAAACACTTTCATTGACTGACAAAAGCTTCATGTGAGCAGTAGGCAAGCTTTCTGTCCAAGCATATCAACAGATTGTGTAAAAAAAAGCATAAAACTCTGAAATTCTATTTATGTAACCATAACATTTATCTCCTAGAAGATATTTAAAAGTAGGTGAACAGTGTGTGCAAAAGACTGCTTTGGAATGCAAAGGCAGCTTTCTTGAGGAGATCACCCTGCTCTTTGCTCCTTAACATACAGGGTCTTGGTAAGGAGGTCTTAATACTAAAGTGAAAGGTCTAGACATAGCAAGAAGAAAGGTTTGTGCTTGCTGCTCTAGATCACGATAAAATGCAAACTGGTATGCCCAAATTGATGCATCTTAACACTTACCAAGTTTCTTCTTCTCGTGTATTATACAGCTGAATCAGCTTGTTGGTTTTTAAGTGGATAAAAAAATTATGCTCTTCCTTCTATTTTCCCCTTACCCGGCACCTTCACTGTCTGTCACATCAGGGAGCGGATTAGTTTCTTGTAGTCAGACAAGCAGCAGTGTTGTTTAAGGGAACTCTCATAAAAAACGTTACAGGAGATAGGGCAGTAGAGGGGCATCAGTGCTTCAAGAGCAAAGGAGCAGCAAGCTTCTAAGTCAATCCCTTTTTTTCCCAAGAGCAGTTTTTACTTTGCTCACATCAGTGATCTGTTTTGCAATTCAGCCTCAAAGAGAGGAATAGACAAAACTAAAGGAAGATGTGTTAGTATTGGAAATGGATGGCTCAGTTTAGAGTTCTCCAAGGACAGCTTTGCTGTTGAGTAAAGGTACATGAAACTTGCAATCAGCTTAGATATTCCAACTAAAAAGGTGTTAGGGTGAAAATACTGATGAGAAAGCAGTGGGCCTTCTTTCTGACACCTTCAGAAGCTTAAGAGTTCTTTGCGGTACCTAGTTTGGAACATTCAAATCTTTCGGTGCAAACTGTGTATGTTTGCCTCTAAAACCCGCAAAAAAAAAAAGAGAAATAACAGAGTATAGAGAAGTTACTGGACGTGAAGGGAGGTGTGCGTTTGTGGTTTTCTACTGTGGCTCAAGCCATTTTCTACAGATAAATGCTTAGATGCAATGGAAGTTGTGACCAAAACTTCTTGTACTCAGTCTGAGAAAAGAAATAAACAGATTAACTAATTGGGAATTAACTTATCAATTCCCATAGTAATTACAATTTGAAAAGCTAAAAGCCAGTGGGAAAATCTAATTGAAAAACTAACAATAGACAAGGAACATCTACAGCTTCACTACCCTCTCTATATCTGAAAGTTCAGTGTAAGACTTTGAGCCAGCTACAGGTGATAAGATTAAGTGCACCAAGAAGGACACAGTAGGGAAATACCATGATTGTTTTATGTAAGAAAAAAAAATAATTTTTCTTTTTTCCATACTTTACTCCCTGAAATTTAAAAATAAGATTGTGATTTGTTAAATGTTCTGAAACACAGATTCTTTTAATCTATTTCTTGATGCTCTGAAAGTCCTTTTAGAACACAAAATAACAATTATCAGTTAGGTTTTAGTTTTCTTTTAAAATGAAAAGTGTGTTGGTTCATTACTATTGAAATTGTTAGTGAGAATATAATGATACAGTAAATCAAAAGATATTCTGAAATAGCTGGTAAAAGAGCCAATTATTCACATTTCTTTTGATATTTTCAAAATTGTCATTCCTGTATTTGAAGTAATTTTAAAGTAAAATAATTTTGAACAACAATTCCTTTAAAGTACTACATTTCAAAGATTCTTTAATTTTTTTAGAAATGTATTTTGTAGATTTTTACATTTTTTTTCCTTTTGTAATAACACATTTTTAATATAATGACATGTGAAAACTTTGTCAGTCAAGAAAATAATTTAGAACCAGTCCCTAGTTTATGGATTTAGTCTTCTTCATTCAGTTTTGGTACTGCACTTGCAGAACAGAAAAAGGTTGTCCTCAGGGACAGATTGTATGGCAACTTTTGGGTTAATGTTTAATTTTTTTTTTCTCAATTGCCACTCATAGATATTTTGTATTTCTGAATCTTGTGTCAAAGCCTTTTATTGCAATAAAAACCTTGCAAATGTCTTCCTATATGATCTTTCCTTACCAATAATCTGTTTTTCCTATGACCATAATGGTCTCAAGAATTAGCACAAAGGGCTTCTGAAAATGTTCTTTTCTGATCTTATAAAGAGAAAAGCATTTTTGCTAAGCAGACTGACAACCTCTCAAATAAATTATTCACAAAAACAGTGACTTCAATCTCTTAAAATTCAGTCTATTAAAATTCAACAAAAACATTTAGCATATTTTGATCATAAACAGTAGTGATGTGTGGGTCTTACCTTTGTTCAGTCCTCCTCTTTTTCAAGATAGTCTCTTTTTGCTGCTGTTCTAGTTTTCAAACTTATGGTCTTGAGAATTCATGAATAAAGCAGTTGCAAGATTTTTCACCTATGGCAAGATAACTTTGTAAAACCTTCTGCCTTTGATACCCACTCTAATGCCTCCATCAATGCAACTTGAGAGCATCTGAAAGAAAAGGAAGGCCTCTTCTGGTCAGTGGAAAACCAGAATATTAGCCTGTGCTCTTGGAGAACTAGAAAGGAAGGAAGGGAGAAATAAGATAAATCACTATGTTACCATATTCCCTGAAAGAGATATTGCTGTATCCTTTACATGGTTAAGCAGAGACTCAGAAAAAGCATTGAACTCGTCTGTGGTACAGAGCCAATAGATTTAGTATTATTTTAATGGTTATTCAGTGTATTGGTTCCTCTGTCTTTAAAAGGAGAATTTGTATCCTGAATAAGTATGCAATTAAAGCAAAAAAAAAAATCCAGAGATCAATGTGGATAGTCTATCCTTTAACTGTGAAACTTAATTCTAGGAGTGACACTTGCCATGTCTTAATTGAGCCTCCCCTGATGGGGGAGGATTCCCCGAGCCCTTGCCTGGGCTGTGCAGACAAACGGGACTTTTCCACGCCTTTGCTCTTAGATAGTTGTTTATTAAGTCTTATCAGAAAAGGAGCCAAGGAACAAGATGACTCCTCTTAGAAAGCGCAAGGGAGAAGACCGAGTTATCAAGATTACAGTGTCCTTTTATAGGTAAATTACCCAATGAAAACCCGAAACGAAAGATATTTCTACTTTTCTACCAATACCTAATAAATTGTATTGTCACATGAAAGGAACTGCGGCATTTTTCATCCAATCCTCTTAATCCACCTTTGCCGCAGAAAATGGAGTAGAGAAAGAAGAAAGAAGAAGGCCTAAAACAACAACAATCCTCCATTTTGAAGGTTTTGTTTCTTATCTATTTTGCTAAATTAACAAACCCAACACCTCTAAATTTTCACCCTGTGACAATCYYRTAYAATGTTCTATCACCTAATTCACACCAGTGTAGATTCTACTTCCTCCCAGAGGGTAGGTACCTCTCTCCATGGACAAAGGTCAAAAACAGGGCCATCCAGGGGGGCAAAACCCCCCAAAACAGGCAGAGAAATATTCCCTGCACTTTGGACTCCAACATAGGAGAAAGATCTGTTTGAAAGCATGAAATTAGCCCACAGATTACATCCTGTTCTTTTCATTTGTGTCTCCTTGTGAAGATGATTTTTCCCTTACAGTAATGTATCTTCTAAGAAGGCATCAGTGGCTTGTTGGTATGACCCAAGATATATACAGAAGCACATCAGAACTATAGATTCCTAAAGGAGAAGGACTCATAGAATCAGAAGAGTTTAGGTTAGAAAGGACCTTTAAAGGTCATCTAGTCCAAATACCCTGCTATGGGCGGGGACATCTTCAACTAGATCAGGTTGTTCAGAGCCCTATCCAATCTGACCTTGAATGGGGAGTGTTTACTGCCTCCCTGAGAAACTGGTTCCAGAGTTTCAACACCCCCATCATAAATTTTTTTCGTTGTATTTAGTCTGAATATACTTTCTTTTCATTTAAAACCATTGACCTTTGTTCTGTCACAGTAGCCCCTACTAAAAAGTCTGTGGCCATTTTTCTTATAAGCCTCATTAAGTATTGAAAGGCTACAAGGAGGTCTCCCTGGAGCCTTCTTTTCTCCAGACTGAACAACCAGCTCTCTCAGCCGTTCCTCATAGGAGACACATTCTCTAATACTCTCTAATACTTTTTTTGGCTCTCCTCTGGACCAGCTCAAACGGATGTATGTCTTTCCTGTGCTGAGGACCCCAGACCTGGACAGAGAACTGGAGGTGGGGTCTCCTGAGAGCAAGTGAGGGAGAATCACCTCCCTTGAGCTACTCTGTGACACTTGCATAGAAGGTGTAAAATCTGAGAGACCTTGTATCAAATGATAAATGAAATTTTTGGAGGAAAAGGAACAGAGAGGTTCTTGAATTTACTTACAGGCACGGAGTTTAGGTTTTCTTCCATGTTGGACAAAAGAACCTTATAAACATTAGTTCTCATTATAGTTACAAACTGAAAGCCTACAACCATGGTAATGAAAGCGTGCATGTTTACTTTTCTAAAGTTTTGTTGAAAATTAAGAGCTGCCTAAACAGTGTGTTTTATTCTAATAGGTGGCTTTACCTATTCACTATTGCTAGCAAAATGAAAACATGGGCTAGTTCATAGTCCCATGAAATCTGTTTAACAATGTTTAAGTTTCTCCCCCGACAATAGAAATCGATTAAAAATAACTCAAAGGAACAAAGCAAAGCAAAATAAAAATCCTTGATAATAATGTGTTTAATGAACAAAACTCAAACCCAGCATCCACAACAAAAAAAACCCAAAACCAAACCAACCAAATCAACCAACCAAAAAAAAACCACACAAAAAACCCCCCGAAACATATTTCTTTAGAAATAAATTAATTAATTAAATTTTACAAGAGCTAAAAGATGTCTCAAGCATGTGCACAGGGCAGAAGGAGAAAATACCAGTAGAAGAAAATGGAGTCAGGATACTCTTGAGAAAACTCAAGTTGGTATGACCAGATGATACAAATTTGGAGGAGTGGGGTGCTGAGTGTGCTGATTGAAATAATCCTGAAAGTGGATAACATACCAAGTACATATCCCCTTCTCCCTTTCATCATGGAAGGAGTCACAGCCTCCTCCTCTGAAGGCCTATACTATGCCAAGTATACCAGTGTCCCTGTGGGAGCCGCCTGGGACTCAGCCATGCTGGACTGACAGCTGACCAGAACCATGACAGCAGTTGGACTTGGATTTGCAACGGGTGCATTTGCAGGTCATTATGCTTTCCACCTTTGGAAAACATTGGAGAAGATGATTACAGAGACAGTAAAGAGGATTTTGACCTCTAGTCTTTCACTGTATTATGAAGGAGGATTTGAACAGAAAATGACTGGGTAAGAAGCTAGTGTTAGTTTAAGTCCATGTACTGACAAGGCCAAAATCAGAACAGGCCACAGAAAAATGATTTTGAATCATCCTTACAAAGGAAGATCACCTTACTTGGCAACAAAAGTAAACGAAGCAAAAGACTGTTGGAAACCAGTGACAAAAAATTAAATCCAAAGCTTTGGCTCACAGGAGATTCAGCAGACACATTATGCAGCATCTTTCGCATTTTCTTCTGTACAGTTCTTAACACAATACTATTATTCTTATGTATTATAGCAATTAAAAATTTGAGATATTTAAAATAAAAGCGAAACCTTTACAGTATAAAAGTTTGTGTAGTTATCCTTCTGCAAGGAGGAGTTGAAGTTGATGATCCCTATGGGTGCCTTCCAACTTGAGAAATTTTGTGATTCTATGATATATGCAATAGTTAACATATATGTACCGAGGGTAGAACATGTTTGTACAACCTAATTGACTTCTGTGGAGATTTGGATGCAATTTATTTTGACTTTAGCATGCCATCTCTCACAGCATCTTACTATTCAAAAATGGACATCACCCTCAGTGGAATGGTCTGCTAGATTAGTGAAAAACTTGGTGAGTTATAAGTCTCAAGGGGTAGATTTTAAGTGACTGTTTTAAGTGACTGTAGCTGAAGGCTAGTTACAATTGTAAAACTGACGGCAATTGAACAGACACGGACCAAGCATCGATGATGCAAGGACGTTTATTGAAAAGAGGCACAGATATTTATACTGTTTAAGCTTCTGCATAACAATTTCCATTTGTTCTCTCTACGTGCTACCTAATGCATAGCAAGCTATAATGTTACTTTTTCTTTTGTGCACTCGCTTATCTTGCTGCAAGATACTCTGCAATCTTCAACAGGGTGTTCCGTTCCATGCAAAGGGATGTAATTTCTGCAATTCCTTCTTTCTGCACCTTTCTCATAGCTCCTGCTGTACCATTTTTAACAAGTCAGATGCGCTGTTTATGTTTAACCCATTCTGTTCTGCAACATAAAACCTTAGGGTTCTGACATATTTATGACTGACTCACAGGAGGAGTTGTAACAAGCCCTTTTCAAGCGTACAGATGACACCAAACTGAGATTCAACAGATCTAAAAGGTAGAGCTACTGCCAAGGGACAAGGACAGGTCACCAAGAAACTCATTGAATTCAACAAAGACAAATGCAAAATCTTGTCTGTGGGACAGGCTAATCCCATGCAACGGCATAGACTGAGAACTGGCTAGCTAGGAAGCAGCTCTACTTGAGACGACCTGGTGAACCTGGTGGACTTTTCTTCATTTGACACTCATTAGTGTTATGTAGAATACAATGGGACCTCTTCCTCCATCTCACGTGTAAGAAAGATACTGACAAGCTGGGTTAAGGTCAGTCAGGGCAACAAGTATTGTCTAAGGTTGTAGTATGTGCCCTCTGGACAGAACCTGAGGGGAATGGACTTGTGAATGTCCCACAGAAGGAAATGCTTATAGGCACCTAAAAGCTGTCTTCCTATGCTTATGATGAGGTTACTAAATAGCTGGAGATCATTTTTTACTGAGATATAAAATGGGAAGATGAATGCCTATGGTCATAAATTGAAACAAAAGAGTTTCCAGCCAGATGCAACAGGGAAAAAAACACTGTAAGGATAATCAAGCTCTGGATGATATTGCCTGGATACCAGCCCTGTTCACATACTTGTTTTAGTCAAACAAATGCTGTTTAAAAGAGTTTTGGTGTCCACTTGGAATATAATTAAGACTAATTACTGAAGCAGAAGGCTTTTTAATGGCCTAAATAAGAAACTAATTTCAGAATCGCACCTTTCTCCAAATGAATTGGTATGTATTCCAGAAGTATAGATGCATTCCTGATTTGATTGGGAAATAAGCTAAGTCATACTGATGTGAATATGTCATCTTAAATGAAGGTACCTACTAAGTAGGGAGCAATGAGTACCAATGTCATAAATTCTTGGTTTGGAATTGTTGGAACATGGATAAATTGTTCTTGTGAATCTGCCTTGCTCTGGTGGTGCTTGGCTTTTGCACTCTTCTTTATCAGCCTCAGGTAACAGCTGCACTCAGGAGACCTAGTTTTCAGTAAAAGACGTGTAAAAGACTGGTTCGGAAAGGCAGCAGAATTTTTGGCCTGAAAAGATTGTGATTGAAACTGCCTCACCCCAAGTTATGCTGAGGGTTTGAAGCTCTTAATATCTCATTAGTGGTAGAAGTGAAATAATGTAGCCACTCACTTGATTTTTGCTTTGATTTGGAAACTGTAGCAGTTCTTCCTCTTCCATCCTTTATCTGCTTGCTTTCTAAACAAGCTACATAGCTTACTTGATTTCTTCACTCTGAATGCAGTTTTGTTTAAGGTGCACAGCATGTGATTGCAGTCTTATTTCATGAGGAAATGTAAAATCAAATTTCAAATTATAAGCACAGAGGGAAACAGTAAATAAGTCTGTTTGATGCACTTGTTAAGATAGCAGTTGGTTCAAAATCTCTTTTATATCATCCTTTGAGATTGCTTTCAGGGATAAAGACAGAATGATGTCTTTCTGTGGAAAGGTTTTTTCAAGCTATGGTTTGTAGCAATTAAAAATTGTCTGAGATACTTTGAAGGGACTAAAGAAAACAAAGAATGGATTTTACTCTTATTAATTTATTGCTATATTATTTACATCAGAAATAATGCTCACTTTAGATATGTTCTTATATGTGTAGGAAAATCCTTGATATTAAAAAGTAAATCTACCATTTCACGATTTACTACGCCTAAAAAATTAGGCCTAGCCAAATCCCAAATCATAAAGAGTTTCTCTGAGAAAGCAGCACAACACGTTCTTTTCTTGTCCTCTCACTCTGTTTTGTAGAACTGTGCTTCTACCCCGGGTCCAGTTTGTCTTCCTTGCATTTGGTTTGCATGGCAAAGCTTTGGTAGCAGGGAGACTACGGGGGTGGATTCTTGAGAAGATACCAGAAGCTGCGCCCATGTCTGACAGAGCCAATATCAGCCAGCTTCAAGACAGACCCACTGCTGGCCAAAACTGAGCCATCAATGGCAGTGGTAGCACCACTGTGACAATATTTTTAAGAAGAGGGGGAAGAGGGGGAGTAGGAAAAGGGGAGGAGGGGGAGGGGAAGGAGAGAGGAGGGGGACCTTTCAAACTTTTGAAAAATTCTGGAATAAAATCAAAGTTGTGTATGTTTTGAAACAAGATCAGAAACTAACCAGTTTGTTGTGCAAGTTACCTTCAAGTAAGGTAAGTTCAATTCAATTTCCCTTTTATAATAATAGAAATATTGTATTACAAAAGGATTTAAAAAATACTAATTTAGTCACCCTGATATTATTTTCTGACAAACTTCAAAATTTCCAACTACAGAAGAAGTTAGACTTGAAGGTTTTTTTCAAATGTGCTCATAGCATGTCTATTATATATCTGTTTCCTATTAATTGAAGAAGTTATTGCCAAATTCACTAATTAACTTATATGATATAATTTTGGTAGAGGACAGAGGTGATCCGTACTTATCTATTTATGTCGTTCCAAAAAACATTATTTCCAGCAAAGATCTGTATGAAGAATCATACTAATGATACAATGGAATAGTATGCAAGTTAACTCCAAATCCACTTTTTTACTCAAAGTGGAAAATAAGAATAAAAAGCCCCCGCTGCCTACAATGATCAGGTAACTTATTACTACTTGGTATACTGGATTTTTTAAAATATTATGTCCATTTGTAACATGGTCAAAACCGAAGAGTTTTCATTTTAAAAAAATCTGTTCAAATACTGTGGAAAGAGAAAGTTTTACCCAGGTTACAAGAAATCTCTGAGCAAAGCTATGTCTGGTTCACTTGCAAGCAGTCTCAGATGCAGTGTGCAGAGTTCAGTATATAGACTACACATTTCATCCCGGAGAATGAATATAATTCTCAAAAAGGTGACTGATAAGTCATGTGTGTCATCCAGAAATAAATTTCTATGGTTCTTCAACAGTGCATCTGACCAGATTCGTGGCTTCCATACAATTTTAATACCATTTCTACTGTGGTTCTGTAAGAGCTCTTCACTCAAAAACTACTACTGTCACACAGAAACCCCTGCAAGAAAGGAAACAGTTTCATACTACTACTCTTCATATTAAAATATTGAAGAGACAGCAAGTACCCCTTCACCACCACTCAAAATGAAAGTAATAACTTGTCCATCTCATCTTACCCAGGTTCTGCTTCAAAGATACTGACAGGAATTTTGCAGTCTAATTATCTTATTTTCTCTCTTCTCTCAATGTTCTTCAAGGTAGTTTTAAATATAAATATGTATGTGACCCTGAAAGCCATGTAAAATTCCTATAGAAATTTTGACACAAATCTGACCTTCGGTATGCAATTAGCTCATAAAATCCCTAATATTTCCACTTCAGGAGGCTGTTTGTCTCCATTCTGTTTAGAGTGGAAAATGTAGTGAGTTCAAATATATTTTCTTCCATTGTAGAATACATGCCAATAGGTCTTAAATTTCTTATCCTTTTTAGAATGTCTCTTCAACTTAAGAATTTAAAAGAGAGAGGGATGCAAATTTGGTGCTGTGATTTCTTTCATATTTCTATCCTAAAACATGACTAAAAGAACATATCTAAGAATCTTCCTGTACTCACCTGGCAAATACAGTTAACAAATCTTGTGTGGAAAAAAAAAAAAAAAGAGGGACTTCTCAGAACTAAGTGCATAGGTCAAACAATGCATGTGATTCATTCAAAATAAATATATGCAGATATTTTAGGGAAAGACTTATCTAGATTATTTTCAGTGAACTCTTGGCACACTCCAGTAATATTGTATAGCATTTATATGGTGGTTTTTTTACATCCTCTAAAAATTATTTTAAGCATTACATCATTCTTAAACTATTATATAGACTAAAATGTTCCTACAACTTACTGTCTTACAGTTATTTCTTAAATTTACAGAAGTACTCTGCAGCACAACTGCCTTGACTCCACACTGGACACTTATTCACCTACAGTACAGTGGATCCCAACTGTCCAATATTTTCATATAAACATAATGAAGCATGGTGTACACCATCTTCAGGCAAGTATTCTGTGTATCCAGCAGTGCTTTTGAACTCCAGGCACAGGATCAGCTAAAAACTCCACAGTGACTATAAGCATATTTCTACTGATTCTATTTTCAACTAACTCTCATTTAAACAGACCTGATTTTAAGAACTTAGAATGCAGAAAATAGGGGTACTCCATGCCCTTGACCTAATGCACTCATCAAGCATCACATACGAAATCAGTACCAGGAATAGACATAGCTGGGATTCACATCACTGGGCCAATTCTCTTTCTGCAACAAGTTTCAGCGCATATAGCTAGCAATATAATGTTTTTTCTCTCAGTAGATACCTTCTGAGAAATTCTTTCCACACCTTTATCTTTATTATGCATCTGTTAGAACATTAACCTTGCATTTGCTCCTTTTTTTTTTCACAAAACACAGATTGAACTGTCTTCTCCCTGAAGAAATGAGAGATAACGTTTTGGTTTTATTGTAAAGAGGTAAAAAGTAAAATGACTCTTTCATTCCTGATTTCCAGAGTACTGTGATGGGATAGGAGAACAAAAATAACTCAAGGTAGCTCACTAGACTTTTATCAGAAGAAAAAGACAGTGAGTTTGATGGCTGTGATATTGACGCATCAGTTTAACAAGTCAACTGTAGCTTATTTCTCTAACAAAGGCACATCAAGTCAGAGAAGACAAGAAGTCCTGGGAAGAAATAGAAGTTAACGTATGACACATTCATTTTCCTTGTCTTTATATTGCACTATACCAGCCATACTTATAAATATATGCAGAAACATATTTCCAGTGTGGTCATGCATCTCCTTCCAGACAGGAATATGTTATTCAGTAGAGAATCTGACAGAGAAAGTGCAAGAGCACTGAAATTAGCTGTATTTCCTAAATGGCAAAATATATACACATGTATGAAACATATGCTTCCTCTAGGCTGTCTGAGAAGTCCCTCTTTTTTTTTTTTTTTTTCCACACAAGATTTGTTAACTGTATTTGCCAGGTGAGTACAGGAAGATTCTTAGATATGTTCTTTTAGTCATGTTTTAGGATAGAAATATGAAAGAAATCACAGCACCAAAGTGTACAATTTTCTGCTTGGAATTCAAAGAAATCTGCAGAACAAAATTATGCGGTACAGTCACTACCCAAGCAATCACTATTAATTTTACACATATACACTTCTGTTCTTTCTCCAGTTTTCAACTATTACACTTCTAGTAGCAAAAATTAAGTCATAAAATCATAGAACGATTTGGGTTGGAAGGAATCCTAAAGATCATCTCATATCAACACTCTTGTCATGGGCAGGGATACCTTCCACTAGACCTGGTTGCTAGAGCTTCATCCAAGCTGGCCTTGAACACTTCCAGGGATGGGACATCCACAACTTCTCTGGGCAACCTGTTCCACTGCCTCACCACTCTCACAGTAAAGAATTTCATACCAAGACCTATTCTAAACCCACCCTTTTTCAGTTTAAAACTGTCGCTGTTTTCTTGTCACTCTCTCCCAGTATAAAAAGTCCCTTTCCTTCCTTTTTACAAGCCCTGTTTAGGTACTAGAAGGATGCAATGAATTCTTCCTGCAGCCTTGTCTTCTCCATTCTGAACAAAACAGCACTAAAAAATCCCTGGTTTTGCACAACTGCTTCTAGGTATTTTCTTTCTTATCTACTAGAAGTATCATAAAGGGAATTTAAACCTATGGATAATGACTCATACTTCTTTTAGATGGCGTATAGGTTAACTTTGCTATTCATACTCATGCCAAGACTGTGCTAATTGCAAATATTTCTTGCCAAGTAAAATATCTATGATTAGAACATGGAGGTCTCCAAATTTCTCAAATGGTATGCCCCATAAAATAAGTCTTTTTTACTGTCCTGTCATGTTTTCTGGCTTTCAAATGAAGGTTAAAGGGAAGATGTAGCTGTCATCTGAAGAAAATCTAGCAAATTGAAGAAATCTTACAGTATACCAGTAACATTGTAAGACTTAGATTTATATTAACAACACATAGATGCAAAAGCATTACATGCACATATAGTCTTTTAATGAGCTGCTGCTGTGTAGAGATGAATTTTTAACAGGCAACATGTTCAAAGATCATTATTCAATGGTCCTAGATCAAGAATAAAGTAGAATATGCTGACACTCTCACTAAGGAACATCTAGAAATATAATCTATCAGAAATGCATGGTCTCAAAGGCAGTTATAGGGAAACAGGAATGTTGTCTTGGAAAAGCAGCCCACTGTACTGCAGGCATGTAATTTGCATCCTGCCATGACTGGCAATATGGAGCTAACTACAGACTGTATGAAAGTTGACAATGAAAATCACAGTACTCCTTACTTTAGAATCTGGGATGTAAGATTCAGTGCAGTATTCTGTATGGCTGCTGTTGTGTTAAGAGTACCACAATTTGGCAGAATAAACCCTCCAAAACCTTGCATTCCAGCTGGCCCTCAGAAATCAAAGGGGCTGGATGTGACTAGGCTTAATTCCTGATTATAAGCAATTCAGCACTGTGATTCTGGTTGTGTCCCCAGGTGCAACAATAGTGTGGGTTACATCATTAGATTGGTCTCATTCACAATCACAAATTCACCAATACTGCAGTTAACCATTTCAACACTACATCTGGTTGAGTTCAATAAGAACTTTCACAAACACAGGTTTACCAGCAGTGTAGTTCATTGGAGCAACAGATTATAGATTCTTTTATATTGTTGTAAATAAATACACTAGAGCTGCAAAACAGAAATGTATAATGCTATGTACAGATATTCCCCGGTACACTTCAGCGTGGTTGGAAGTACAAATCTTACCAAAGACTCACCCCTGCTTTGCAGAGGAGAGAGAAGTAAATCCATCAATTTGTCTCTAAGGTAGCTGTATTCTCATTCTCTACCACTGAGAATTTTAGATGCCAATTTATACTTTTGGGACAAGTGGAGATGTGACTCTAATCCAGTATTTTGTCATTGCCATCATAAAGGGGGTGGGGAAAGCCAATTTGTGTGTAAAAGAGGTAACAGATAAAGAGTACCAGATTTACAGACTGTGGGTCTTGCATATGGACTGAACAGGACCATTACACCTTACCATCACTCCGTCTTCTCCCTGGTCGATTGCAGTGATAAAGGTCATCCAGCCTCCACCTGATAGCCTATCACCTCCTCAGCATGACATCATGCCAACGGCGATCTCTTAGCCACACACTTCATGGCCTATCTCATGGCTGTAGGACTGATTTCCTACAGCCATCTATAGAAGTATCATACTGTTATCACATCAGGGACTACCACTGCCATCCAATCTAATGCCTCCCCTTTGAGGTTTTAGGTGAAAAGGCTTTAGAACCACAGCTATAAAGGAATTTGGAGTTCACCCAAGTGTGCTGCAATAGTCCATTTAATTTTACCCAGTTTAGTTGTTTATTTCTGATGCTGAACATGAAAGTTCACATAATATTAATTGAAATGGAAAAAGAATGTAAAAAATTATCAAAACAAGGCAACCTGCTGTGTGTATCTTATGCTTGAATACCAAATAATTCTATGTTCTGTCTTCTATTTCGGTAGGAAAATGCATGTGATCTATGTTGCCTTCTAAAAATTGTATCAGTTTTCCACTACTTTTTATCTTCAATAATTTTTAAAGATGCATTAATGATATATAAAATCAGTATTCCAGATATTCATTAACATCCACTCAAATTAAAAATTGAATTTGAATTTCAAATGTCCATCCTATCATTCAGGTACAGTGGGTATCAGGTAGCACATTGCTGCCAAATTACCAGCAACTTACCCAACTTACTTGGCATATTTTGCATAAGACATAAAGCAATGAAAAGCCTCCCTCACTTTTTTTCAAGAGGCCCTGAAGACAGAAATCCTGTTTTAATTTCAGTATGTGTTTTCTTTTTTGTCAAGCATCTTTTCAAATGAAATAGACAACAGTTTTCTCAAAGATCACTTTCACAGCTGAAGAAGTTTTAAGAAGACTGCCTATAATTGACAATACAGTCATTGCTACTTTTATGAGTATGATTCTATCCATTTCAATTACACCAGCTTAGAACTGAAGTGGCGAACTGCACCTGCTGGAAACTACAGAACAAACTAAAAATGTTTCAGTGCCATGGTTATATGAAACTATTTTCTTATTTCTGCTTCACCTACACTTAAATGACTCATATTTTTGAGTAACCTCAGCTTTCTCATCTGTCAGTGAGAGGTTCAGGACCCAAGGCAAGAGAACTCAACTATTTTTTATTTTCTTTCTTAAAGGGACAAACGGTCACAATAACGAAATCTGTAACTTCATTATTGTCTCTGTTTCCCTCAAGCACCACTCAAAACCTGTATGCTACTAAGAGAGAATTATTTGAAAGATTTGGTGTTGTTTTGCTTTTTTTCCCCTTAAGGACAATTCATGCCAAGAATTTCTAGTTAAATATTGTTGAAAATATCTAGCCTTATGGATATTTGTGCTGCATGAATGATTGTTGTAAGGCTATTTTATTGTTAGTTACAAATATCAGTATTATCTGATCTTATACAGACATATCTAATTCTCTCATTCACAGCATGAGCCTCCTTATCTTACTTATCAATGATAAATGTAAGCATGAAAAGCTTGTATTCATCTTGAAAATGGCCTAAGGCACTCCTGGTTAAGCATACACATTTTGCATAAAAGGAATCTGAACTATGTGTGACAGTTAATTATCTGGAAACAAGAGCCATGAATAGTTCAGAAAACCTAATAATTGCTTATTTAAATTAAGTTAGAAAAACATAGTGATCCAAGTTACATGTTCCCATCTTGAATTACTTGAGAAATGAAATCTTGAAAGAGTAACCTATATATATCATGACATTAGAGCTACATTTTCTTTCATACAGACTTTTCTTTTTTTGTGTTAGTCATCAAACTGGAAAATAAGTATGTTTTCAGTGTAATTGGAAAATAAATCCCAACTAATGTACCAAATATAAAATTTGGCAAACTGCAGTAAATTTTCTCACTTACACCTTTATTTCGCATCCTTCAGAAAACTGCAGAAAAGTTAATCATGGAAATTACAAGGTGTGGTGCAGAAAATAAATGACTGAGTTCCTTGACATCTGCAGAATCGACTTCATTTGCTCACATGTTATTTTGGTTTTTTGGAGAGTATTATGGATAATATCTAAATAGATTGTGCTAAGAGTAACAACCTTCAGATATAAGAAAAATGGATTCTTTTTTAATATTCTGGTCCACATTTTGTTTCCATGAAATAACCACACTTATAAGCAAGAACACTTACTTCACAGACAATTACCAGCTGTGTTAGCTATGCCATTTTCACTCCTTAAGAAGATTAATCTATACTTTAACAAAATGTTGGTTTTTACCTGGTCTCCCACCAGGGGAAAAGACAGCTCACGGTCTCTTATCAGGGGACGCACACAACGCATACTGGTTATGTTTCTGTTTCAAAGATCTTATTGCTGTCTGCTTCAATTTACAAAAATACACCTTCTATCAAAGTAAAATGAAAAATCCTCCAGTTTGCAAGACTTGTCATTGAGGAGTTCCACCAGTAATGAACTAACAAGGTTTAATGACGCTTTGGCCTCCAGAAAAGGCTACAAAATAATATCAAGATGCCTGCACGGATGAACTTCCTAAATTCAAAGGGGTGCTCTCCCACTGCAGTGACAGAATTTCTCCAGCTGAGGCTTAGAATAAACCCTGTTCTGTTCGATTGAATGGGCTTTTGAGTGTGTGCCGGTTTGGCCAAAATCTAGTAATATATCCCCTGAGAGAAAACCAGGTTACAACCACCCTTCCCYCCACCAAGTTCGGGAAAAAAGGAAATTTTTCCTCGAAGGAAAGTGAAAGAGATAAAAACTATTTATTTTAACAAACACACAGGAAAAGGATAATGATGCTAAATAATGAAATGAAATCTCTCACTATAGAGAGAAACCTGGGAAGATTTCAGGGTCCTTCTGTAGGTGTGGTCTCTCTCCTCCTCGGGGTTGGGTTGGCGAGGGCCCACCCCCCGGGCCTCGGGGAGGAAATTCTCCCGATGTGTTCTGATGTTGTTGAAACAGTCCAGAAGAGAAGAAGGGAAAAAACCAAAATCCCAGGAAACAAAGTTCAGCTCTCTGTCTCACGCCGGGAAGGAAGGAAAAAAAAACAGCTGGCTGAAGAAAGCAAGCAGGGTGCTCCCTCCGTGCTACCCGCAGCCAGAGAACGCAGAGGAGTGTATCTCTGTGTCCTTGAGAAACTGATTTGAAAAGTTTGTTTTTTTTTTTTCAAGCTCAGTTTAAAGGCGCAGAAAAGGCACAAAATTACTTTTTGGGCATAGAGCATGATAGGGGATACACATGATAGAGTCACCCCAAGACAGAGTGGCATGCAGCTGTGACACAAACATTGTGGTATTCTGCCTGCTATTTATGGACAAGTCAGTGAATTTCTGATAACTGATTATTTGATTTTGCCACTGACAGGGAGGCACAGCAGTGACCTTTTATCCAATGAACTCCAGAGAAGGAAAAAGGGAGAAATCACACCTTACTCTTTTTTTTTTTTTCTTTTTTTTTTCCCAAGGGCTTTTAATATTTCAAAGGAAGTTGCTAGATCTATTGTGTTAACTTCAACTGGCACAATATGCTAGGTAACACGTGTTAATGTACCCTAGGGAAAACAGAATCTATCACAAGATATCGTAGAATCATAGAATGGCCTGGGTTGGAAGGCACCTTTAAGATCCTCTAGTTCCAAACCCACCGCCATGGACAGGGACACCTTCTACTAGGCCAGATTGCTCAAAGCTCCATCCAACCTGGCTTTGAACACTTCCAGTGATGGGACATCTCCAGATTCTCCAGCCAACCTGTTCTAGTGCCTCACCACATTCATAGTAAAGAATTTTTTTCTAATATCTCATCTAAACCTACTGTCTTTCAATTTATTGCCATTACCCCTTGTCCTGACCATGCTCTTGTAAATAGTCCTCCTCCATCTTTCCTGTAGGCTCCCTTCAGCTATTGGAAAGCTGCAATTAGGCCACTGTAAAGCCTTTTCCATTCCAGTCTGAACAATACCAATTCTCTTAGCCTTTTCTCTTAGGAAAGCTGCTCCATCCCTCTAATCAACTTGGTGGCCTCCTCTGGGCTCTTTCATAAAATTCCATTCTCCACAAAGTCCAGATTATTTTTATTTCCTCAAAGTTCTCTTTGACTCTTCTACATGAAAAAGTAAATTTCATCTATGTAAACAGCTGAGGCAAGACCCAGGGGTTTGCAACTCACTACTCCTACTTTATGCCAGACTTCCCTTTCATTCTGCCTGCCCAGTCTTGACTACTCTGACATGTGAGCAGTTTTTTAGGTGCTCTGTACAAAGACTCAGGACTGGTGATTTGATACCCACAGTTGCAGTAGGTGTCACAATGTGTTGACAAACAGTATAAAGTTTGCATCCAACTTTTGTGGTTAAATCCCAGATCTAGTTTTAGATGTTACACATTCACACATAACTGTGCAATACATCTGATCCATCCAGAAAAAATACAAAATTTACTACTTAAATGCAAAACATCTACACAAAGGAAACAATAAAATTTTATGCTTTTCCAACTTTTTAGGGCCTCTTTACGTGTTAAAGGATGCCTGTGCATGAAGAGTGAAGAGGCAGAAATTTTTAGATTGTTCAGAACCCCTCCTCTGGCTTGGCCCAGAGAATCTGAAATCTTGGGCAGAATTCACTGCTTTAAAAGAAATTAGGTCAGAAGGAAAAAGAGGCATGGTAAGGTAACCCATCAAGTGATGAAGAGGATGGAAAATAAATCCTGAAAGAAAAACAAACCTTGGCTAGCAGTGTTTTCAGAATTCAAACCCCTACATTTTGGTTAAATATGATGTTCAGTCAAAAAGAATAAATAGACGATCTGCATTTCTGTGATATCTAGAAACTTCTTTTAACACAGGATTATTTTAAACAGGAAATTAACAGGCAAAGACCAGTATTTTAGATGAATCTTAGTTTTAAGTGTCTCCAATGTTGAATATTCATATGCAATAAACTCCACTGATAAAAAGCTGTCCCCCACAGAACATTTTAGATTACATAACAAGTTTAAGGCAAAGCTGGGAATAAATCTCTGTCTACCAAGCCAATCCTGAACTACAAGCTGATCCTCCTTCTGGGAGGCTTAAAACTATATCATAATGACACTTCTGTTTTCCCGCTCACACTCCTGTAGCTGTTCCTGGAGACTCCAATCTGAAATCCAGGCTAAAACTGATGTATCTTAAGTACTAACTATTTACAAGTCTTTTGAGAAATCATTATGCAGTTCTCCTTTACTTTTGATTCACTCTTCTTAAAGAGTTTATTTAGACCTGCTTTTGATCTGTAAGCAATATGAAAATAAATCAAAAGATATTTTCAACAACTTTCTTCCTAGAATAAGGTACAGAATAAAATCTTTACACACAACTACTTGCAGATAGCTTCTGCTACCCTCAATATTAGCAGCTCTTACTAACAGTCTTGTTATCATTATAATACTTATAATTAATATACATGATACAAGTACAAATTTGTATTAAATAATATGTAATACAAATAATTTAAATCAACCATAAGAACACTGCATTTCATATGACAAATTTATTTACAGATAATTTACTATTCCACTTTTTGAAATTTGTACAGGATTCATGCAATAAGTAAGAATTGCTTCCTGATGCTTATAATTTTAGAAACTGAGAAAAATATATTAATGTATCATAGAAAAATATAAAAATTATTTAAGTACATAAAATGCTTTTAGATTTTACTATACACAAAATATATGTTATTTATTTTAGTAAAAACATTATGTATTATAAACAGTATGTCAAAATAGAGCATATAGCAAAATGATAACGAATATAAAAAAAATTTCAGTATATAATTCTCCTATACAATTTTTCTCACATAGAAGTGTTTATTATCAGAGTCCATCTTCTGTCTTTCACCTCCCTAAAATACTAACTTTAAGATTATCAATTATTTTATTTTGCAGTGTTATCTGCAAAACAATAGTAAAATTCAGCTTTACCTGAATTTTCAGTCTTTTGATTTTACTTTAAAACACACTGACGGGCAACAGATTGGGGCACATGATCTTAATAATTGGTGTAACAATACTAACTCATTAAAATTCTTACTTTTAAAATTTAAACAACTTGAAATAATCTGATGAATCTATAACTGCCAGAGAAGTGTTGTCAAAAATCTGACAGCAGCAGCAACTCTGATACATCCACTGATTAGGCCCAAATTTCAGTGCAACAAGAAAAGGGTATAATAAAAAAGAACTATTTGCAGCTGGATGTGGCAGGTGTAGACAAGACAAGTTTTGTAGATTTTTGGCTAAGGGTAAATTATGCTGAGAAGCTTCCCCAAACTCATCTTCTGACCAAAATCTGTGAGGCAGAGCTGAGGGCAGAGATTGCTCAAACACACTGAACTGAAAGGGCCTTTCAAAATAGTGGAAGTACAACTTGAACACTAGCAAGAACATGCATGATAATTGTTTTAACCACAGGGGCAAGATCTGACTCAGGTAATAGAGGATTATGGGTTATAAATATTTGCAAAGACTCTTAACAGCAGGAACATTCTGCTCCTATTGTTGAAGGAGATATAGTCACCTGCAGTGACACTTTAATTTTGTCCTTACTGGGCTGATGAGGTCATCTAATTGAGCAGTTCAATATATTGATCTGACAGCCACTTAAAATATCCATTTAGCTTCAGGCAGTATTAGCACTTCTGTAGGTATGCAGCATCTCTGTAGCAGACACTCTAATATCAGAATGAATTGTGTGATAACACTTCCTCTACGCAGCATAAATGTTCTTGCAACATTATTTTAGTGTGCTGTTACCTGCATGGTATGTTTTAACCAGTATGTTTGTTTTATTTCTTCTAGCTGGTAAAGAAATTCCACTCACACAGAGGTGATATAGGAGATAGAGTAAGCTACGAAACAATTCTCTTGTCAGAAGAAACACACTTGTCAGTGAAAATCTCACACTGGTTTTAACGCCTTATTTAATGATATACATGAAAAACAAATCCACCACCAACAAAGTGTGAATATTTCTCAAGAGTTCCATTGCTTCTAGAAAATGTTCCCCACCAAAGATGTAGATGCGTGTCAGCTGCTAGACTTCCTCCTGAAAATCAGTGCAAGCCGTGTGCCAAGTGAACTGCATCATAATGTCAGGTCAGGATCCAAGGCAGCTATCAAGTCCTTTCAGGGGTCTTATCAGATTGTAATTTGGCCAGAATTCCAAGAAAAACTATTCTTAGGGTTGTTCTGACAATAAATCAGTCAAACCAGGGGACCTGGAGGGATGGTATTAAGGAAACAGCTCAAGGAAATAATGTTATCTGAATGCTTTAGTTCATTTAAGTATATATGTGTGTTCATTAATTTCTCAGTTGCCTCCACCTCTTTATTTTATTCATCATAAAACAAGCCTGAGTGTTTTCACAGGCTGTTATTTTACTAACCTACAGCAAAGCTACTAAACCAGTATTTTTTATTATTTTTAAGGCTTCCAGGTTTTATTTGCATAACTCATTTTTTTAATTGTACATTAACAAAGATTTTTTTAAAAACTTCAAGATATTTCCATTCAATCTCTTCCCAGGTATAAATTAATCTATGAGTACTTTGAGAAGAACAATGCAAATACCAACATTAAAAACTGAGGTAATTTTAATAACTGTAAGGTTTATTTCATCTGGATCCTTGGCAAAATTCTTGGTGACTGATGACTTTGCCAACTTCATAATAAGAGGCACAAGACAACTGACCATTGCTATTTTACAGGCTATTTTTAGAATGTGCATATATAAGCAAACACTGCTCACATACACACTTTATTGTCTCTTGTATTATGACTTAAACTACAATCAGCAACATAGGTTTTGAACTAGTAGAAAAGTGAGGAGACAATGGAGAGAGATAGCCTGTGGATTTACCAGAGTTATTTATGAATTCAGTGTAAAGAAAAGCACGGTCTTGGCTTAAAGTGATCACTGAGTAAAATCATTGAGCCAATTAATTTTAAAAGACATATGGAGTTTCTTTCCCCCTAGGATAATCAGAAACTCACATGTGGAGAAACAGCTTTAAGTTAAAAACACCACAGAGAGACTTTTCATCTTCCAATGGGATTTCCTTCTTTAATCAATTTATAACCGATGCTATTTCCCTAACTTCTGTGTGTTCTTAACCAGTATGGTGTTGGATAAAATATCCTGTGGATTTTAGTACCACAGGAGCAAAACAGCGATGGGCAGTCATCTGAACATTTGCTGCCCTTTATTCAGTGACCTAGTAGCTACCTAAGTACTTTACAGTAGTCATTAGACAAGAGAATGCATAGAGTTCAAACACTGGGAAAAAAAATTTCGAAGACAAATCCACCATGGTAAATTAATGCAATACATGAAAAGTTAAAGGTCATTTTACAGCTGTGTTCCTTCAATCTTCTTTCCTTAAATTAACACAGGATCTAGAAATGGAGTTGCTATGTGTGCAACTGTTTTGCTTTGTAGATGTTTCCTATTCCACAGAAGGCACACAGATGCTAAAGCATTGCCCTTAGTAAGAACTGAGAATAAACCAACAGAAAACTATGTTGAAAGGATGAGCCACTAGTATGAAACTGCTGTTAGTAACTAGGAAAGCATACAGGGCAAAAAGGAGAGTTGAAGAACATAAACTAAATTATAGGTATTACCTAAGATCTCAGGCACAAACCTTTTAAAAGGATAATCTCACATCTACAGGCAAAAACCTCGTTACAGAAACTACACCAGAGCTACATTTTATGACTCATGGTATCAGCTGCTAACCTGTATTCCACAAGCAGCAGTTCTTCCTGTCTCTCTGCTTCCGTATCTTCTAAAGCAAAGTATTGACAGTTTCCCTCTTAGAAAAGTTGCAAGTAAAACTTCTCTCTCACTAGCATTGGGTGTAGCAGTCCTCTTACTTGGTTATGAAACTGGCTTTTTGAAAAGATGATTTTTATCTATGCTAATGAAGTAATATATTCAGTAGTTAGTGAGATACAGCTTTTCCTTATCAACCTCTTAAACTGGCTTTGAACCTTGTGGCAGACTAATACTTTGAGATGCAGAGAAAAAATATCACTATCTTTCACACATATTTCAAGCGATAAAATCATTTACATTCTTGTTTATGTCACAGCTTGTGTCAAAAATTTTTGCTAAGTATCACCTGTTTTTGTAAGCTATGAAGAGCAATTGATTTCTTTGCATTCGAGCACCAATCTAAATATGTTCCTCTCCTCATAAAACTTTCACTCCATAATGCTTATCCCTTAGTGATAAGAAGACGGAATAAGCTCAGGATTAGGAAAAGGATTTTTCAAATGTGTTTGATTTAATTTGATCTTACTGGGAGTTAAGTCCTTAAATACAGTAAAACCTGACTTGACTCAGATGAGGAAGTCCAGAACAGGAGTAGTGGTTCCTTACTTAAGACTTCCACTTTTCTATACCTCTTGAGTGTAACACTTTCCATTGTCTTGTTTTAAAGGGAAGTGATTCCAACACAATATCAGCAACAATATGCAACATTTTTTTCTCTTTCACAAGTGATCCATAAGAATACTAATCGAAATAGAATACTGCTCACCTAATGAAATTTGACAGTTTATATTCCCACTGTTTATTAAATACACTCACGTAATAATCACTCTTCTCAAAAAACTGTTTTCTTAATAAGACTCAGCAGGTCTTAGCTGAGGAAAAGCTCCTATGAGATCCCTTTCAGAAAAAAATGACTGGCTTGTTCTGCAGGGAATGAAGCAGGGACTCTGCTTAGAAACACCAGATATTCTTAAACCCCTCAGCATTTAAGAAAAAAATGTTTGTAATTCTATTGACACCATTCAGTCATGATCTGAGTATGCAAGGATGGAAAGAGAGATTAAATCTTCTTGATTCAACTTTGTTAACTTCCGTTTCTAATTTATATGCTGTAGAAGGAGTTCAGCATAGACTTATCAAACATTAATTATGCACTCAACTTTCAGACAATCCCTCTCCTCTTTTTCTTTCTTTTTTAATTTTAATAGTCCTTCCACCTGTTCCTCTCAGAGCAAGGACAGTGTTCCATGCTTACATGAGAGAATGAATAGTGAGGGTTCCTTTGTTTTTTTAAAAAATTTTATTATTTTTACAAATTTTGTCCTTTACCCTTTGATTAAGGTTCCCTTGCAAAAATTATAAGAGACTAAATCTTTCCAGTTACTTAACAAGTAACTTAACTAAAATATTTGTTTTGGCAATGAAAACATATTTCATTCTTTATCAATGACAAAAAATTTCCCCTAAAAACTTCACTGTAGAGAAAGAAAGTACAAAAGCATCTGATTACCTGAAGAATTACAGAATTGAAAAGGGTTCTGATACCCACCTAGTTCCTTTCCTTCTTCTCTTTATTCAGCACAAAAGAAGCTCCTTGCCTTGCCTTCTCAATAGGCATCTCATAGGGAGGTGAAATATTCTAGTACAATAACATGTTGGTACAGGTACAACAAGTCAAGCAGCAGCTTTCCATCACCTCAGCTGAGCAACTTCTAGTATTTGGCTAAGGACAGGCATTTTTTTTCAAGTCTCAAGAATTCCCACAAGCAACTACAATGAGACTGAGATTTGCAGTTCAGTGAAAAAAATTCCATATATATTAAATCATACATGCCTTTTGTACTTTGCTACAGTTGGGTTCAGGATGCTGTCCTAATCACAATTCACTTTGTCTGTTATGTCTTTGACATTATTAGGCATAACTTAGAGTTTTTCACTCAGCTCTAGAATTCCAGAGAAAAACTGAGAACTAGAGTGAATGATGAGTCTTCTCCAGAGCTCTGCTTGAAACTTCAGCAATTTAAACCTGACAAGAGCAAAATCTGTTCCCCTGTAGAAATGACTCTTGCCTGGAAGGTTTCAAACCCGTGTGACGGGCAAAAAGGGAAATTATGTGAAGTCAGTGCCATTGACTAAGTCTAAAGCTGACATAAGAGGTAAACTTAGAGAAACAATGAAGACAAGATAATCTGATGTGATCTTTCAAAAACATTGTAGAATGCTTACTGATGGAAAACCAAGGTTCAGCAGCCATTACTGATTGAAATCAAGAAGATTTCTTTGGTATTTTCAGCTACCAGAATTATCCATTGAATGCAAAATGGGAATTGTACAATAAAAGTTTATGCCTAAGAAAAATAAAAACAAAACCAAATACTCCATTGCCCTTCTATCCATTGTCCCTGTTGTTTGAGCATTTTGATATCAACTCTTTTTTCTTCTGTTATGAAGCTGTAGATTAACACCTGAGTTCAAATATGAAATTTGAGAAAAATCTTGAGACTAAAATATCTTTCTGTTGAGATAAAAAATTATGAATTTTCAAAATGTCCTAGACTACAGAAATATATTTAGTATACCCATGCCTTTCCATTCATTGGGTATTTTTGCAAGTTCTACAGTTTCCTAGGGAGTTCTGAAAATATTTATTTTAAGTGTAGCATTTGAAATAAACTTGTTAATCTTCCCTAGGTATCTTGGGGTGACTTTATGATGCTGTATCCCGTATTGCCTGCTCTATGCCCAGACATGAATCCTGTGCCTTTCTGTGTCTTTAAGGCAGACCTGAGAGAGAGTGGTGGGGGGGAAGGCAGTGGAATTTTTCGGCAGCTGTGTTCAAAAACACAGATAACTTTCTTGCTCTTCTCCTCAGCTCTCAGCTCTCTGCAGCAGGGAAGAGGGTTGCATTCTCTTGGTTTTTTAGCTAGCTTCTTGTTCATTAGCTGAAGCAAGGAGTTTCCTGGGACTTTGGCATCTTCTTCTTCTCTTCTGGACTGTTCAGCAACACCAGAACATCACCGGGAGGCCTTACACCCTCGCCTGGGGAGGCCCAAGCCGCACCCCAGCTCCGGAGAGAGCAGAGCCATCACCTACAAAGAACTCTGAAAGTACTCAGGTTTTCTTCACAGCAAGAGGTTTTGTTATTTAACATTATTCATTTTTCTCTTTTTGGTGCCTGTGTGCCCCCTGCTTGTCCAATAAATAACTTTTCTTTTCACTTTCCTCTGAGGAATTTTTTTCCCGAACCTGGTGGGGGAGGGGACGCTGAAACCTGCCTTCTACCAGAGGACGTTCGTTTCGGACATTCCTCTAAATTTGTCTCAAACCAGGACACTAGGCATGCCACACACAGAAAAAGTGAGTGTCATTGCAGTATGGAGAGCAGATAAAATATAGTTGTTTGAAGGGGTTTCAATATATTGTTCTGTAGAGTTTCTCTTATTTTTCACACAGTCTCTGAAGTTTAAGATTAGCATAGGAAAAAAACCAAACAAGGATAGTTATTAAGCCCAGTGCTACCTTACTGTATACTATTGAAGGAAGCTTTATTTTTTCATACTTCGTTGCTGCTGTCCATTTTATCCAAGAATTTCAACAGTTTCTATTTTCCAAACATAAACAAGCAAGACAAGCTTTCTGCTTGCATGTTCCATATACATGCACCTTTCCCTTTCTGTTTTTTGAAAGAAGGGCAAAATTATGCAGATTCTCCTCTAATGGAGACAATCACCAAATACTGCTAATCAGTTTACAGTCAAGTAAATTCACACTTAAGTCAAATAAACAAGTGATTTTTTATATGTATATAGTTATGTATCTTTCCCTCTTCACCCTCGAAAAAATAATAAATCGAAGCTTTCCCATTACATTCTGTTCTCATGGTGAAGTTTCATCCCCCTGTGTCTGTGCTGATCAATATGCTCTTTCACTTGCATGGACAACCAGCAAATTCTGAACAGAACAGTCTTACTACATGAAGCCTTAGCAGGCTTCACATTTCAGCAAAGAGCATTCACTTTCCAATCAAAGCTTGGAAAGAATCCACTGAAGCTGAGAGGACTACTATTCTGCTCTGACTGATGAACAGACAACATGAAGGAAATAGAAATGTTTAAAAAAGAAAGAAATGTGTGTGTTTGTAAAGATCATTCCTTAACAGAGCTTACATTCAAAAAATGTATTAATATTACAGTACTTATATTTGCAAGTCACAAAGGACTCTGCCCATATGCATGTTTGATATATTTCTACCTGTAGTGGCATGCTTGCCAAAAAGCAATTATAGACAAAGAACACTGAGAAAAAAAATATGTATAAATAATGAAGCTACAGTGACAGCTTTTGTGTAAGAGGGAAGAACTGACAAACAAGAAACCTCTAAAATGTGAGAAAATATTAGTTCAAACAATTGATGTCTGTATAATTATAGATAGTGTCTTCTCATCATGTAATGTTATCTATGCAGAGAGAGATTATATGCTTTCAGTTTCTGTTCTTAAATTTAGAATCTGCAAATATAACAGCATGTCTTCTTTTTAGCTTGCAAACAACAGCTTTTTTTTTCAAGTGCAGTGTGATGCCTTTTATTTCTGAAGGCTGCTACATAGACTTCATAGTCACCTCATTAGAATTTTGCAGTATATCAGACTTTTCTCCACCTAAATCTCACCAACTCTTCTTTCTCGTTTTAGACATGATACACTACTAGGCAGCACAGGACCTTGCACAGTAACACACCAGATCACAAAGTGATAGGCCTGAAAAACACCATGCAAAATCTATTTTTTTTCCAAACTTGTTTCTAAGTCAGATCAATTTATCGGTCTGGCTTTTCACATGGCCACATGAAAACCTGCGCTGGCACACACATGGAGATGTTTGAGAATGGACAGCTGACTTCCCTAAGGAGCAGCGGTAACCTTGTCATCAATAATTTTGCCCATTCTTGTCAGAAAGAACTTGCTGTGGCAGCCTTCATATTAGTGAGTTGAAACTTTCTAATGATAACAGATATTTCTGACCATAGGAGAACTACAGATATTAATTAATTGCTATTACAAAATATGCTATTTTTTGTTTCCATTCTTAACAAAGCATTTTCAAACATTCTGTGGGTTTTTCCCTATTCATAAGAAAAATACAAACTTAACAGCAAGAACTGATGCTTAGAGGCCTAAGTTGTTGAGGGTTTATTGGGGGGAGGAGAGGGGGGTGTGTTGCCTTTTTTTTTATGAAAATTTACTGTTACAAATAGGTTACAACACCAGCTCTCTGATGTTAAAATCCAAAGTACAGTAATTCTGTACTTGGAGGAAACCAGATAGTTTAAATATGTGAAATTGAGAGAAGAGTAATTGGTTTAACAGGCTGCCTGTCAATTCAGGTCAACCCACTACAGATCTCAGAAGAAAATCAAGCACTTTTCAGTCAACAACAATCAGAATGTACTGGAGGAACAGTTTCCAAGCTTAGTCTGCCAGCTGAAGACTAGATATAGATTCTGATTTCATTTATACCAGAGGTTTCATTGGTCTCATTTAATATAATAATCCAGTTTTCCTCTGTCACTTGAGGAAATTGCTTTGTTTTGCTTCTAGGATGGAAAACATGTTTCTGCACTTCTGTTGAATGCAATCTGTGTCTAAAAGAGAGCTTTTAAAATAGTCATGTATGAAATGCAAACACTTGCAAATGCATACGGATCATATGACACTTTTGATTAGGAACATGGGGGAATAAGCTAGTATCCATGGAAACTCATTGCTTCAGAGATTGCAAAGCTTCTAAAAGGCTGCTGAGAGTAAAAAACACTACACTGTATCACCTGCCTAAAACAAGTTGATACATGAACAAAAATTCTATCTTCAAATAAGCAAAAGTGCAAAACAGTTAACCTTGTTTTCTCAGTTATCACTAATCATCTGAGATTTCTCCACATGATTTATCCCCTTTCCTAACTAGCTGAGGATACCAGCAAGAATGCCAGCACACTGTGCTGAAGTTCAGCCATTACAGCCCTGTCTCATAACAGGCTTAGAAAAGTCCTGGTCACGCTGAAAGGGCTCAGGCAGTTTCTGTCTTACATAATTAAATTCAATGTTATTTTACCATCCAAATATTAACTGATACAAGCACATAGTTTCAACGCACTTACCGCATTAACAATATACAGAAGACAGATAAATTTGCACATGGTTAAAAAAAGTAGAAGGATTTTAGAGGAATTGATTGCTAGAATGCAAGATCAGGTGATCTCGCCCAGCTAGCACGGGTTTAGGAAGTGCAAATCCTACTTGACAATCCTGATCTCCTTTTATAACTCAGTGACACACCCTGTGGATAAGGGAAAGACTTCGGATGTTGTCTATCTGGATTTCAGCAAAGCCTTTGATACAGTCTCACACAGCGTTCTCCTGGAGAAGCTGGCAACTATGACTTGGACAGGGGCTCTCCATTGGGTTAAAAACTGTCCAGATGGTTAACACCTTAATTGATGATCTGGATGAAGGGATTGAGTGCATCCTCAGTAAGTTCACAGAGGACGCCAAGCTGGGTGTGAGTGTTGATTTTCTGGAGGATAGGAAGGCTCTGCAGAGGAACCTGGACAGGCTGGATTGATGGGCAGAGGCCAGTGGTATGAGGTCTAACAAGGCCAAGTGCTGGGTCCTGCTCCTGGGTCACAACAGCCCCAGTCAGCTCTACAGGTTAGGGGTGGAGTGGCTGTAGAGGTGCCTGACAGAAAAGGACCTGGGCTGCTGGGCAACAGCAGCTGAACATGAGCCAGCTGTGCTCAGGTGGTCAAGAAGGCCAGTGGCATCCTGGCCTGTATTGGCAATAGTGTGGCCAGCAGGACCAGGGCAGAGATTGTCTCCCTGAACTCAGCACTGGTGAGGTTGCACCTCAAATCGTGTGTTCAATTCTGGGCCCCTCAGTTCATGAAAGACATTGAGGAGCTGAAGCATGTCCAGAGAAGGAGAACAGAGCTGATGAAGTGTCTAGAGAGTAAGTCAGAAGGGGAGCAGCTGGAGGACCTGGGGTTGTTTAGCCTGGAGGAAAGGAGGCTAGGAGAAGACCTTTTGACTCTCTACAACTGCCTGAAAGGAGGGGGCAGCCAGGTGGGGATTAGCCTCTTCTCCCAGGAGACAAGTGTCAAGATGAGGAAATAGCCTCAAGCTGCACAAGAGGAGGTTCAGATTGGACATTAGGATGAATTTCTTCATGAAAGGTTGTCAAGGATTGGAAAAGCCTGCCCTGGAAGGTAATGAAATCACCATGCCTGCAAGTGTTCAAGAAATGAATGAATATGGCACTTAGTGCCATGGCACTTAATTGAAGTGGTGGTATTTGGTCAAAGGCTGGACTTGATGATTTTGGAGGTCTTTTCCAACCTTAGTGACTCTGGGAATCTAAAATTCACCTGTGAATTCTGCTATTATGACTTTGTAGAGCTCTAAATTAAAATTTAGGGGGTTTTTTTAATTTTAGAGGAGGCATTCAAGAACCCCAGTGCCATGAACCTGAAAAGACCTCTAAGGCTACAACTAGCTTTACCCTATAAGCAGACACAAAACATTACTGCCTAATCACCCTCCAGTGAATAAAAATGTCATGGATGGCAAAAGAGTTCTGCAGTCATTCTCATGGTGAGACCTTCCACTGACCTCAAAGAAAGTTTTGCTCCATAAACCAAAAGTTTGCCTATTCAAAGAATAGGGAAGGAAAAAGGAAAGGAACCCCAGAGAGTGAATATAACAAAACAAAAGTAAGTTATAAGTGCTTGTTCATAGATATGTTTCTGAGTTGTCTGTTCCAATTAAGGGATTTTGTGA
This sequence comes from Parotia lawesii, assembly GCA_003713295.1. NCBI lineage: Eukaryota > Metazoa > Chordata > Aves > Passeriformes > Paradisaeidae > Parotia > Parotia lawesii. Next base: position 420,523 of record RAHM01000284.1, on the reverse strand, counting down.
TTCAATTAAGTTAAGGTACAGATTGGGGGTTTTACTTCATCAGCTTTTACATGCCCAGTTAACTGAAAGAACAATATAGGCAACACACCACACAGGTACGTGCTGTCCAAATTCATAGTCCTAAGGTATTGTTTGTACACAAACACACATACATGAATACATACCAATACATATATATACTTATGTATAATACTATATGCACATGCTGCCTCAACAACACACTGTTGTACCACAGCAATTACATAAAGCTAACTTTCTTATTGTCTCTAAGTAGAAATTATTTCCACTCTAAACAATGTAGTTTGCAACCAACACTAGTCATCAACTGACTCACACGGATATCACTTTTGCTGATTATCAAATACCTGTTTCCAGTTTACAAACATCTGAACACTGAGTGGTTTTTGACACTGAAAATGAGTGACATAGTAACTGTATGTATGTAACTGTTGTGGTGTGATGCCTACTGCTTTAACAAAAATGTTCAACAAAAAGAAAATGCAGAGTTTTTACTCATGAAAAGAAAGACATTTCCTGCCTCAAAATAGACATTTTACACTGCATCTAGTTAGAGATACAAGCCAGTGGTAGTTATTTGACTGATCTTTTATTACAACCCCTACTGTTAAAGAGCTATTGGCTAGAAAATGAGCTTCAAGCTGAGTGCAGCTAGGAACTTCTCCATTTGTTTGTGTGTAACCAATTATATTAAGAGCTTTCAGTAAACATTGTTCATCATAATCAATTTCCCTGAAGAAATGTCATTTTCAAATGAATACTTAAATGCAGCTTTAGTTTTTGTTCCCTTTTCAAGAAGATTTTAGTGCAAAGGAGATGCGGACGTGCAAACAGGCCATTAGAAGACATGAAAAGAAATAGTAGTTATTCTGCAGGATGAAGTGGTGAATTAACAGCCTCATCTAATCTAACACTACTACATGTCATATTGTCAGCATTGTTATTGTGGGGCTTTACAGCTAGGGTACTCGTAATTGCATCAAATTAATTCTTACTGACCCCAGGTATGATTAATTCTGTTGACAACCTGAACATCAATAAACCCAAACTCAGCAAATTTGGCATCTGAACTAACAACTCTTTAACAAGAGATGGCTTGTACAGAGTTCAGGTATGCAGAATGTTTTTAAACTCAGATACCTCCATAGATACCAATTTAGCAAAAAAAAGTTTCTTCCCATCCTTTATAATGTAAATAGAGCATACTCACTATATGAGTATGCCTTGAGCATTCAGTTCTCATATTCTGTAGCCTTGACCACCCATGTTCCCATATTTTCACTTCTATTGAAAGTCAGGAAGCTAAACCAACTGATGCCTTGAGAGGCCACCTAAAAACAAAGACTAGACAAAAATAAGGGACTAAAGGTAGGTATTTATTTGAAAGGCCTTCAAAGGTACATCCTGGGGAGCCAGAAGCTACTGCCAAGATGGACTCCAAGATGGACGACAGGTCACGAGTTTTTCACACTTTTATAGGTTTGGTTCATTTGCATATCAGCATAAATTCTCCAATTAAAGCTTCAGTTAATGATATAATTTCCCCAAGCTTGTCCCCCTTTCAGAAGCTTTTGGTTTACACATTTTGGGCCTAGGATGGTCTGAGTGTCCTTGGAGAGCAGGCCTGGAGAGACTTTGTTATGTCTACTTAGCATGAGAGAGCAGAAATTAACAGGCTACAAGAAACTTCAGAGTTACACACTAGGCAGTGCAGGATTTGAAAAATATGAAAGTTAAAACCTAAGGCACCACAACCGTATGGCTGAAGTCCAGATAGATTTTTGTGCTATTCATAATCAAGTTAGAATTCCTTGAATAGAAACTCTGCAGAAATTTTGAACTAGCTATTTGTAGTTCACATTGCCATGTGTCTAAAGCACTTGCAAGAAACACTTTTAAGGGGACTGATTTATAATTATTAAGAGTCTCATATTGTGGTCAATACTAGCTCTACTCGTCACTGCTACGATCTCACCTCAAGTCTTGTTTGCACTTTTGGGTGCCACAATATGAAAAAGACATTGAGCTATTAGACAGCTCCCAAAGGAGAGCAAGAAGTGTGGTAAAGGACCTTGAGGGGAAGCCATATAAGAAGCAGCTGAGGTCATTTGATCTGTTCAGCCTGGAGAAGAGGAGACTGACGGGAGACCTCACTGCAGTTACAACGTCCTCATGAGGGGAAGAGAACGGGCAGGCACTGATCCCTTCTCTGTGGTGACCAGTGACAGGACCTGAGGGAATGGCCTGAAGTTGTGCCAGGAGAGGTTTACGTTGGATATCAGAAAAAGGTTCTTCACCCAGTGGGTGGCTGGGCACTGGAACAGGCTCCCCAGGGAAGTGGTCACAGCACCAGCCTGACAGAATTCAAGAAGAGTTTGGACAATGCTCTCAGGCACATAGAGTGCCTCTTGGGGATGGTGCTGTGCGGGGCCAGGAATTGGACTCAATGATCCTTACGGGTCTCTTCCAACTCAGCATATATTCTGTGATCTGTGAGGATTACCAAAGCCTGTACAAATAAAATACAAATGTACAAAATGTTCAAGTATTCTGACATTTGCTTTGGCTCTCACTTAGAATCTATGTTTTGTCAGAGCTTTTTCGTGCTGGCTCTGTTCATAATGTTCTTGCATTATTTGGTCTTTTCAGGTTATTCTGCTCTTTTATTTTCTTATGTCAGTTATAAATATAGAAACAAAAATAAAGTAAACCTGACCTGCATAAAGCATAGCATCACATCTCAAACCCAGACAGCAAAATTTTGCTAAGGACTTGAATAGAGGAAGACTCCAGACTACCAGTAAACTATACTCTAAAATAAATTTTTTGTGGCATGATGAAAGAGATAGATGAAGAAAACTTTAAAAAGGCAGATTGGTTCAAGGCCATGGTGATGCATGGTTGACAGTTTATGTAAACAGACATCATAACCAAATGTGTGGAAAGACATGTTGCTAAACAAAAGATGGAGATGGTCAATGCAGACCAGCATTAAGGAGATACTCTTCAGGACCATGGAAGACAACTCTGGTAAATAAGAAATCACCATACATTATCATCATTACTTTATCTTCACAGCTATTTTGTGATTTTGGCCTCACGAAATATAAATTCGGCACTATAATATAAGCTAAGAGAATATGTTTTGGTATATTTGAAGACTTCGAGAGAATAACTATAACTGAAGAACTAAGAAAAACAATGAAAGCATTCACAAATTAGACAAAACTACTTGAATAGAAACAACATGGCAACAGGGAGAGATAAAGGTAACACATATTATATATACATGTATATTATATGTGTGTGTATGTATATATATATATATATAAATAAAATATATGTGTGTATATGGATATAGATACACTCACACATTATACATCTAATTAAGTCTATAAATTCATGACCTTCCAGATAACAATTAGGAGGCAGACTATAGTGGAGATACGATCTGCATTATTCAGAGTTATTTTTAAGAACTAAAATGCTCTGTTACTGAAATGCTGATGGCTGCCTGTTGAGCTTTTGATGGGATACCCTTCCTTTTCGGACAAGGGTGAAAGAGCAGAGGAGGTTGCTATCCTGCTAATTTCTTTATTGCATAGTCTTATAGTTTTCTTGGAGGCAGAGTTTGAGGGGGTTACATGATAAGGCCAAGCAGCAACAGCAGCAGCAGCAGCAAAACAGCAAGCAGCAAACAGCTTCTTCTAATTCTAATTCTTCTATTATTTTTTTCTTACAGAAGTGTGGATTATATTTGTTAATTGACCAATAAAATTAACACATGATTCTAGTTTTTCTTTTCTTAACCTATCCTGGTCGAATTCTAACAGTCATAAATCTTACACAATTATTACATAGGTATTACACAGATTTGCATATATAGTTTCTATCAGCTCTTATTGTTTATGCGAACACTGTCTAAAAAATGTGAACAGTATAGTTCTATCTATATTTTGTCTAAAGTAAAGAAATTCTGTGAAAAAGTAACACTGCTGCAGTAAAAACTGTATTTAAGATTTCTTAGCTGCAGCTTTTCAATATTTAAAGCACTTAGCACACATTTCTACTAAAAGTTAAAAATCTGTATTTCTATTTCACTTTGGTGTGACTTCATGTATCTCAGTTTATCCACAGGTTTTAATTCAACCCCTGTGCTTTGGCTTTCCTCTGGGCCTGGGTCCAGAGAAGCTTTCACTCCAACAGCTGCCCCATCCCAGTTCCTGCAACAGTCGGGAGAACACCTCAGGAACTACGTTTTTGGTGATTGGCCATCCTGTTTTCAACTTTCCAAAGTGTCAAATTGCACCATGTCTAAAACATATATAGCATGTCTGAGCACATCTAAGGTAATTAAGATGGATACTGAATATAGAAAAACATAAAATAATTACAACTTTCATTAAAAGAAACTAAGCAGATTGAAAGATTGTTTGAGGTTTAAAAGACAGCAATAAGATCCTGATTCATTGCCTGCATCTTGAATCATGATCTCTCACTATGATTAGAAAACCGACAGTTTTTTCTTAAAACCCAGTTACTGCTTCAAGGTGCAGATACTGAGATGGAGCATAAAAGTGGTCTTGCCTTGTTATTCCAGAACAATCTTAAAGAAATGTATGCCCAAAAAAGTATTTTTAGACTTAATGGAGTCAATATTTCTGCAGTTTTCTCCTCTCTTTATTTAAGAATGAAAAGACATAAAATCATCAGTGAAGTCTGAAGACTTTTCCACATCACATCAAATCCTCAATGAAAATAGATAGGCTATTTTGTTCTGTAAATTGGCTGCATATAAAATTATTTTGGCACTGTTTTTGTTAAGGTTAATTGTTGATAACAGCATTCACTGAGAGTATCAAAGATAATTTATGGAGGAAAGAGTAAATGAGAGATAAATTAGAATGTCAGGCCAGAATGCTGCATTGCAGGAAACTCAGTTTCCTTCTATAGACCTAGTTTATACACTGTACCCTGAAAACCTCAATTCCTCCCAAATTTTCTCATCACTGACAGAGGAAACTCATTTTGTCAATGACTACCCAAACCTTCAAGAGCTCAGAGCATAAAAGTAAATTTACCCTCTTTCCTCAGGCGTTTGTAGATGTTTTTGTCCTATGAGATTTCTGGGGACAAGCAGGTCCAAATTCCATCACATCAACAAAGTACTGATTTTTCATTTGCAGGAATTGGAGACATCCAAACTTTTGTGATTCCACAATACAGTTTCTCTTGGATGTGAGCCCAGTATGTTTTGAAATTAGACATAGAATTACACAGTGAGTCTTGATTTTTAAATCCCATAGAGGGGTATCCCCAAGAGATACACATATTAACATGCGTCAGTCAGCCAGGTTTCAAAGGCATCTTCAGATCCCATAGCACAATTGATTAGCTTTGCACACTGGAACAAATATGAATTGGTTTGTCAAGGATGTATGTTTACATACTTCAAAGGCTCTAAAACATGGTTCTCTCTCAACCGCATCCATATATATTTGGAAGAGTTTTATAGGTGATGCTCCTGCTCCACTGGGTAATTTTAAACACCATGAAAAATTAACTTTTAGCTTACAAAATTAACATACAAAATGCAAAAACATTTGATTCTTATGAAAACACATCTTTACATCAGTCCTATGCTCTATTTTCCGGGGGATAGATTATATAGCACTGTTGTAATTTAACTAGGGCTCATGAGACTATATTAAGATGTCACAGAAGCTCCATTACTTCTCCTGACTTCCGCCTTCTAGGCCTTAGACAATTAAAATGAAATTTCAAATAAGGAGGATTGGAGGGGAAAGAGGGGAGGGTTGAGAAGCATTCAGAAAAATTATCCTCTGGGGGAAAGAGAGGAAAGATGATTAACTAGTTTTCCTTCAGCTCTTGTTGTTATGATTCTGTACTCTGGAGAGTGAATAATTTGAGAAAGAAAATCTCTGTCTCCCATACAGAGAACATATTCCTCAGACTCAAATTTCATGACCAGCTCAAGTTTCTCGACCCTACAGATGTTTATGCATACTTTCTGAGCATTTAATTTCATAATTTGCTAAAATCATTAACAATAGATTATGTCCCTTAAAATTCTTATGAAATATCTAGAAAAATCTGCTCTGGACAGAAGCTGAATTTTAATGCTTCTTGTCTGGCTTGAGGGATCAGTTAGGAATCATCTCCTACTTAATGAGACTAATGAATGATTTTCACTCTGAACAGGAAAAAAAAAGTTGAGATGGGAATAATTCTCCTTCCATTTTTACCACGCAATATCTGGTAATGTATTTCCTCAAAACACACTGACAAAGGGAGCAAGTGACAGTAACTGTCGGCTCATCTACCAATTCTCTTGATAAACACAGTGAAAATAAAAGAGATTTTTTTAGGTTCTTTTGAGTATGCATGATCAGATAGATATCTGACTGGACAAAACTCTAAGCAGCATGTTCTAAATTCAGCATTATGTTGTGTTTGCCAGCTTGAATTATTCTGTGATTCTGACTACACACTCAGCTTCCTCTTCATAGGAAACGTGGAAAAGTGTTGTATGTTACGGACACAGAAAAGGACTGATGATTTAGAATTTTTCATAACTTATTTCCCCATTTGTGGTTTTTTGGAACTTTCACATAAATAACAGCTTCTAGGAAAAAAACCTTTATTCACACACTTGTGTTTTGGATCTTTTTAACAGACCAAAAATATCAATTCAGGTAATTTTCAAGAAAAGATCAGTATAAGTACTAAAAAATATTTGCCTTGGTCACTGTTATAAGAAAATTTCTGATCCCCCAAATCAGTTCAAATTTTCAATTTCTTCTTACACGGGTTTTCCCATCAAAGACATTGTAGAAGCATGTAGTTTAACTTCCTGCCAGTCAATATATTGATTTCTTTGCATTTACAGTATGTTTCACATAGACAAGCAAGACTAACATGTAAATTATTGAAAAGGAAAATGTATATTGTAGGTTTTGAAGAGTTATATGTAGCATGAGGAAGGGGAATCAATAAAATTCATTGCAATATCAACACTGTGTTTGATGTGGCAGTTGTTTCCTTTGCTGCCCCAAGAACTTTATTTTGACTAGAGCTAAGTAGCAGATGTTTATGAGCAATAAGGAGGTTGGTAAATTTATTACCTGTTTCTACAGGTAACATAAGTCTCTAAACTTGAATTTCCTTCAGAATTGCTTACTAAGATCACAAAGCTAATGCCAGCCTGATACAATAAAGGGCATCTAATAAGTTTTTAAAAGTAATTTTCTTTCTTGTATTACCTAATTCATATATCTAAATCTTCATGAAGGTATTGACTGTGAAGAACAGCATTCATTTTCTGTTTTCCCTATCTATAATATCACTTCCTTGAAGGCAGAAGCAAGAGGATTTTTCAAACATATATTTGAAGCTTCTTTTGTATTAATATAGATGGGAAAGAGGGCAATCTGCCGTCTTGTAACACAATTCATCTCTGCTCCTCTCTGGTCAAGCCTGCTGAGTTCGACTTCTTCAGTTGCAGAATTCAGAACAGAAATTCTTACAGCACAGTTTGAAAATGTCGCCCTCATTTTGATCAGCTAAGCTGCAGGGCAAGGAGGAGAGATGGAGACCTATAATTGAAAGACATTTTCATAAAGGTTTGAAGGGCTTGAATGGACCTTTCAGACTCTAGGATGATGAATGTCACCTTTGATAATGATCTGAATACCTTCACAAAGGAGGAAGAGTTTAGCTTGACCTCCACACTCCATAGAGAGACAAAATCCATCAGCGTGGAGCAGGAAGCACTGGAGGAACCAAAAATTAACAAGTCCAATTGGAAGCAAAGCTTGTTACTAGTGCCATTTGCCTAAGTCACCTCGATTTTCCCCACTGAAAGAAATTGTCATCTAGGCAACCAAATGTACTGAGCAATGGAACGCAAAGATCTTGCAAACCAACAAACAAGTAATGTTGTAAACCGGAGTTGATACTACATGGCAGAAGAGATCTTTGGCTGAGAGATTAGACATACTATTGAATTGACTGCATATTTTAATGTTTTTTCCTCTTCAACCTCTCCCTAGTATTGCCCTGTGTCAACTAACTGCCCATAGAAATAACCAACATGTTCCAATTATCCCTTCTCTTTTTGGAAGGATGACTAATGTAATGTAGCAAGAACACTGGACAAAAAAAAAAAAAAAGGAGTTTAGCACTGCTTATTTCTTCGTACACTTAGGGTTTACAACTCCAACATATTAATGATAGCTTTGACAACACTGTACAGGTGAAGGACTAAATTTCCAAAGGTTGTTCTTTAGACCTTTTATTTGGAACGAAGAACATTCAAAATAATATTTGCTTTCATCTGATCATGACAAGGCACTTCTGAGAAGTCAGAAAACATAAGTCTGAAAAAGTTAAAATATATATTAAAAGAAATATACATAAATTAATAGATTTATTGCTAGCTCAAAGCATGAAGCTAGTTCAAACATTGTGGGAATCCAAAGCGCAGGGAATATTTCTCTGCCTGTTTTGAAGGGTTCTACCCCCCTGGACAATGCTGTCTTTGACCTTCATCCATGGAGAAAATTGCCTACCCTCTGGGAAGAAATAAAATCTACACTGGTGTGAACTAGGTGATAGAACATTATGTAAGTTTGTCACAGGGTGAAAATTTAGAGGTGTTGGGTTTGTTGATACAGTAAATAGATAAAAAGCAAAAACTTCAAAATGGAGGATTGTTATTGTTCTCCAGATCTTTTTCTTTTTCTTTTTCTTCTTCTTCTTCTTCTTCTTCTTCTTCTTCTTCTTCTTCTTCTTCTTCTTCTTCTTCTTCTTTTTCTTCTTTTTCTTCTTCTTTTTCTTCTTTTTCTTCTTCTTTTTTTCTTCTTCTTCTTCTTCTTCTTTTTCTTTTTCTTCTTCTTCTTTTTCTTCTTTTTCTTCTTCTTCTTCTTCTTCTTCTTCTTTCTTCTTCTTTCTTCTTCTTCTATTACTCCATGTTCTGTGGCAAAAGTGGATTGAGATGATTGGGTGAAAAATTCTGCAGTTCCTTCTATGTGACAAAGACATTTACTGCACATTGGTAGAAAAGTAAAAATATCTTTCGTTTTGGGTTTTCATTGGGTGATTTACCTTTAAAAGGCTGTGTAATCTTGATAGCTCGCCTTTTCTCTCACATTCTCTGCTCTGGGTCACATCAGCGGCTCGGCTTCTCTGATAAGATTTAATAAAAAACTATCTGAAAGCAAGAAGCGTGAAAAGTCCCGTTCATCTACTGGATTGTAGGCAAGGACTCTGGAAAATCTCCCCCATCCAGGGAGGCATAATTAAGGTATGGAAAAGTGTCAAAGCATGAAGAAAAAGTAAGAACTATTTGGCACATGCTTCTGTATCCTATTTAGGCAATGTGACACCCAAGAAGAGCAAAGCCAAATCTACCTGGTTTTCTTTTCAAAACTGCTTTTTAAATGTCTTTTGAATGGAAGCATCTTAGAATGCAGTTAGTTATTTTTTTTGTCTACTTGGATTCGCTTTCCTTTCAAAAGAAGGTATAGTATACTAACGTTACATGTTGATATAAATAAATATGTAACTGTAGATAGTTCATTATGGTATTACAAGTCTTACTGTGAACTGCTAACACATAAAGAGTGACGACTTTTACATTCTGTACAAAGTGATGATGATCTCTCCTTGCCTTCTTTGAGGACTTCTTCACCCTTAAGACCTCACCAGTGAGGATACTGAAGGGTTATGCTAGTGTTAGTGTATAAATCTAATTGAGCAGAGAAAACTGAAGCCACGGAATATTCTCACTGTCTTTTAAGTATTATTTCTTGTTTAAAGGTTAATTGTTTTACCCTAAAACTTAAGGCAAAAGCTAAACATCAAAATGAGGAGGACAGAGAAGGAAGGTTTTTATTTCAGACATTCCCTGTAGGCAGCCTTTTTAATCACAAAGTACTGACATTTTAATTTAAACAAAATAATTACAAGCAAGAGGTGAGTGAACCTTTTTGCATGCAGTACACAATCACACTTTCCTTAGGTCTAAAGAAGAGAAATTTCAAGTATTTATAATTAATCAAGTCAATAAATACTGCTATATTTCTTTTTCTTTAGAAAAACCAAGGCAGTTTTATTTTAAAAGAACCAATAGATTCATTAATAAAGCAGACGAATGAACAAACCCCACCCAATGCTGAATATCACCTTCACAATATAACCCAGCTGCCTGAGGCTTAAGTATGTGAACCCAGCCCACTTTAAATCAGGGGGAGAAAAACTGATGAAGGGCTAAAGGGCCATTACTTTGTTAATCACACAGACAGGTTCACTTATACAGCAACACAAATTTAAACTATGTCAGCTAAGAAAGCTGAAATAAGCAATAAGGCCAAAATTGTTAAATCATCAATATTAACTCAAGAGAAAATTACTAGGAATCAGGGAAACAAGAGCTGGAAGACTACTACTGCCAGACGAAGGACCATCCCATCTCAAGGAACAAAAGAGACCATAATTTGCCTGCCACACTGCGAAGTGCAGAGCCATCAAAGATGTAGTTATAATGAACCTAACACAACTTACTGAAATGCCATATTTCATGATCAAGCGTGCACCTAGGAAAAAAGTGTTTAGATCACAGCTATGAGTCCTTGTAGGGGTTGCAAATATGCTTTAAGTGTATATATTTCCCAAAAAATTCTACTGAAACATTCAGTCTTTCTCAGTGTGGAGACCAGCACCATTGCAAATCAGGTCAGAAAAATAAAATTAAAATTTCCCCTCTTTTGGTTTGTCAAGCATTCTAAACATGATAGACCGTGATTTATGTTACCAGCATGAACCTTCACAACACTGACTACACTATCCAACTAGGTTCCAAATAAAATGAGGAAAAAAGAGGAGAAAGGGAAGAAAACAATAGTAAAAGCAACAATTATTTATTTTCCCTCTGGAAGAGATTTTCCCAACGAAATTAAAGACAGAGACAATTCTCCATATAGATAACGAGGCAAAAATATTGTATGCTGTGTATGTAAGTAAACTGTACCGCCCTTGGCAATATGTAGCAAGTCAGTAAATCTGCCTTTCGAATTGTAGTACCTGTTGAAGCCAGATGAATATGCTTTGGACTGAGGTTTAACTAAATTGACAGAGCATGGGAAATTCATGGACATGACATGAGAAGTTGGTGAGTACTAAAAAGCAGCATAGCAAGAAGGTCATGAAAGTTATGACAATGTTAGGAAGAGTGGCCAGATTTCACAGAACATTAAATTAGGGGAAAATTATTCACAAGTTAATTGGAAGAGTGTTTAAGGAGCAGAGCCTTCCTAGTCCAACAACATCCCAGTAAGCACAACAGTCATAAAAAATTTAGGTATAGATACAGTAAAACTGAGGCCAGTGGGGAAAAAATTATTAGGGGTAAAGTGGCTTTGGAGGAGAGAAGAAAAAAGAAAGTGAATGGGAGAAAAGAAAGCACAGGAAATATGAGACAAAGGGGCTAAAAAGGTGTCAGTCACCCACAATCAAGATGCTGGTCAGTATTTGTTGTTTGACTGGTATCTGTGACTGACCAACACAGCCTATTCTATCTTCTAATTAGAATCTATTTCAGAAAATCAGGGATGGTTACTCAACCACTCAACCGCTTCCTTGGGAAGCTTTATGCAAAGTTTGACAGCCCTCTCATTGAAGAACTTTTCTTAATATGCAATCTAAGCTTCCTCTGGAGCATTTTGAGGCTGTTTCCCCTTATCCTATCTCTTGTTACTTGGGAGAAGAGACTGCCTCCTTTCAGGCAGCTGTAAAGTGCAATGACGCTCTCTCCTTAGATTCCTTTTCTCCAGGCTAAACACCCCCAGGGCCCTCATCTGCTTCTCATAAGGCTTGTGCTCCACACCTTTCACCAGCTCCATTGCCTTCTCTGGACACACTCCAGCAACTCAGTGTCCTTCTTGTAGTGAGTGGACCAAAAAAACAGACACAGGACTTGAGGTGCAGCTTCACCAATGCCAAGTACAGTGGGATGATCACAGCAGGCCCTGATCCTGCTGGCCACACTATTGCTGATACAGGCCAGGATGCCATTGGCCTTCTTGGTTACCTGGGCACAGCTGGCTCATGTTCAGCTGCTGTCAACCAGCAGCCCCAGGTCCTTTTCTGCTGGGCAGTTTTCCAGCCACTCCACCCCCAGCCTGTAGCACCACATGGGGTTGTTGTGACCCAGGTGCAGGACATGGCACTTGGCCTTGTTGAACCTCATAAAATTTTTAACGTTTTTCCTGATCATGGTCTCAATTTATTGTGTAAATGTGCAAGACACTGGTGCACTTCAAAGTTACCTATTACCTAGCCTGCAAACCAGACAATAGGTCCAGGCCAGCTGCCAGAGAGTACCTTAAGGGTTTGTGTGCAAGACATAAAAAAACTTCAAGCTGGGCTTGCCAGCAAGTAGAACAAGAGTTCTGAGGACTGTATACTGAAGGAAGTAGACGCCTAGGGTCTAGCTGCCTGAGGAAAACCATATAAGAGATTGTGGGTACATTTCAGTGCAGATCTACTAGCAAAATTAATGATGAGAAAACAGGATGATCTCTTGGTTTTTTGACGTTTTTGTGAGTGTCATTCATGTGCATGTGATGCCTGTAAAATCTTAATTCTGTCTTGATGTGTTGGTGGTAAACTGAGTCTGCATATTGTGCGTGTGCCTACCGGGAGTATGTACCCAGACTCACTATTGTCAGGACCCAGGGCTAGGAATCCACAGCATCTCCCCACCTGTGAAGGACTGTGAGGGCTGTGTCATCTGTGAGGGACTGTGAGCTCATCGTTCTAGAGTGCATCAACTTTATATCTAGGTGACTGGAGATGAAAGCTTCCCCTAGGTGCACCGAATTCACCTAAACTTAACCATAACAGATTTTAAAAGATGCTAAAACAGTGATTCCATACAGACCTGCTGTGCAGGTTTAAACTTATGATAAAACTTCTGAGAGTGGGTGTCGTGGTTTAACACTGGCTCAATGCCAGGCACCCACAAGAGCTGCTCACTCATCCTCCCCTGCCACAGCTGGGCAGAGGAGGGAAAAGGGGAAAAAAATTAATGAAGGCTTTGTGAGTGAGATAAGGACCGTGAGAAACACCTCAAGGACGAAACAGGCTCAAATTAAGTTGCAAAGTGAATTTATTACTAACAGAATCAGCGGAGGATAATGAGAAGTAAATTATCCAGTAAAAAAATCCAAACCCCAGTCTCTCTCTCCTTCACACCAACAGCGCAGGGAGACAGGGCATGGGAGTCTTTGGTCAGTTCATAACCAAGATTTCCTTCCACTGCTCCGGGAGAGGAGTCTTTCCACTGTGAGGCCATAGGGTCCCTCCCATGGGACACAGTTCTCCGTGAACTTCCCTGGTGTGGGTCCATTCTCACGAGCAGCAGCCACACCGCACCTGCTGCAGCATGAGTCCCTCCCACGGGCACACAGTCGACCCAAAACTGCTTTGCTGGGGCTCTCTCTTTCCCTGGGGTGCAGTCCCCCAAGGACAGGCTGCTCCAGCCTGGAAGCAGGGCCCCCTCTCTCCACCAAGTCTTCCACTGGATCACAGCCTCCTCCAGGCATCCACCTGCTCCGGCATGGCCACCTCCCCCATGGGCTGTGGGTGGATCTCTGCATCCCACATGGACCCGTGGCTGCAGGGGGACAACCAGCTTCACCATGGTCTTCACCACAGCCTGCAGAGGAATCTCGACTCTGGCACCTGGAGCACCTCCTCCCCTCCTTCTTCACAGACCTTGGTGTCGCCGTGTTGCTTTCCCTCACATGTTCTCATCTCCTCCTCTTCTCTGACTAGAAGCAAAACCTTGTGACTTTGTTTTGATTTTCTTCTTAAATATGTCATCACAGAGGCACTACCAACCTCTCTTATTGGCCCAGTTTTGGCCAGCAGCATGTCTGTCTTGAGAGCCATCAGCCACTGGCTCTGCCGGACATGGTGGGAAGCTTCCAGCAGCTTCCTCACAGGAGCCATCTTTGTGGCCCCCCTGCTACCTAAAACCGAGCCGTGCCAAACCAATCCAGTGGGACACGTGGACACTGATATACAGACAAGCCAAAATTCATCCTATCAGGAAGCACAGATTGTCCATCACGTAAAACGGTTAATTTATGAATTTATGAAGCAGATGTTTTTGTTTCAATTTATAGCCCACCAAATTTGTTCCACTAAGCATGTACTATCAAATGTACAAAATGGTTGCAAAGAGCTGTATCTTAGGACAACAGCATTTTATACATACCAAGATTCCACAATACGTTGTGATTAACTAAAAAAAAAAACAAAACAAAAGGGGATGGGACAGAAGTCACTCTTATTTTACCTTTGCTAATTGAGAAATCCCTACATGTCCCTAGGCAAGAATATTAGAAAAAATAGACAACCTTTCTGATAAGCAATCTACTGCCACTGAGGCAGAACTTTCAACTGGTCCCTTCTTAGACTCTGAAAAACTAAATATATTTTAAACTTATTTTGTTTTCTTTTATTACAGACTATAATAAACATAATAAAATAGAAACCATAATCAACTGAAAAATGTTACCATAATCAGAAGAAAACTGCCATGTAAATGCAAACAAGTGAGATATCCATTAAGTAACACATTAAGTAACATTAATATTGGTAAATTTTCTTTTCAACTTATTCTGAAGGGCCTTACATCTCAGGTAACAGCTGACAAAAGATACGAAAAGGGCAGTGTGTTCTCCTGTCAATAGGCAGTCACTAGCTGGCATTTGCAGAGTTCATAGTAGGGCACTGTCAGATGATTACATTATGTTTTCTTTCCAAATTTGCCCTTCCACAGACGTGTCACTTCTATCTGATATGACTACTCTCTGCTCCTATGAAATACAGCCCTCATTCACATGGCCTAAGAATAAAATGAAAGCTTCTGTTGCAAGGATATGGATAAGAAAGCATTTCTGCTCATTGCACATTTTTGCTAAGTTACCTGGTCTGTCATCTGCTAGTGCACAGAAAAATGCCATACTAGGCATGTCAGTATGGATCATAATGTGCTTTTTATTCTATTTTTTTTAAAACTAGATTTTTCCTATATCCTTATTCTTCAGATGATGATTATCTTCCTCAACCTAAAATATGTTTTTCATCAATTTCATCCTCGGCAACCTTACCTCCAATAGACGCGAAACAGCATGAAGAGTGAAAGATCCCAGTTCAAGTAATTGACTACTATTTCAGATGTGTTAGTAAACTCATTGCCATGCATTATCAGGCTTTGACCTCCCTGACAGCTCCAGGCCAAGAGGCAATCCTATCCTCCTTTGTGCTTGCACTGAGCACAAATCAACATAAAGCTACAGAAAAGGCTGCAATCACTTTTTAATTGGCAGGTGCTCTCACAATCGTGTGACTGATATACTGACCAATTTTCAGTTGTCATGGCACATATAATGTTACATAGTATAGTAAGAACTACAATTTTTAGGGAAAAGAAGGGTACATAAGCAATTGCTGGTCCCTTTCAGGAACACTCTTGAAAAGGCCCTTCCTCTTTCTGTTTGTGATGCTGCCATTGCAGATGCTTTGTTTTTTTTTTTTTTAAAAAGTGGTAACCCACAAACATTTTGAATGAGGGCATAGACAGCATACCATTTCTGCAAGATCTTTCTGTACAGTTAATACAATGACAACTTCAACTCACTTTTTCTATTGCTTCAGAAATAATGAACAGTCTTAGTGACAGACTCATTAGCTGCACAGCAGCAATAACAACCTTTTAAAAAGTGAGGTTCTAGTCCAAATTTCATAACAAGTCAATTAACAGAGAAATGCAACTTCACTAGCTCAGGATTCCATTACTATTATGATATATCTTCACAAATTCTATGCTTATATTTGCAAAAACTTTCAAAAGTTTTTCAAAATCAGCTAAAAAGATCAAAAATTAAGGGATGAAGGATATTGAATGTGAACAACTCTGAGTTCCTCAATCAAGCACAAAAAGATTTAAACTTATTTTCATAACTGTTGTACAAAATGAGCAGGACTGCTCATAAATTTCAACAGAACTAGAATTCAGAAACATAATATTTTGTTCAAAACCAATCATTCATAATTACAACAATAAAAATATCCATTACTTATAATTTAGCAAATCAAAGTATAAGTCTCTAATAAATAGTTGCTAAATGCAATCAGAAAAGAGCCATCCTTGTTACAGAGAAAAATTGAATTATGTGATAATTATTCAGGTTTCAAAGGATTATGTGAATAGGGTACTTGAATAGTTTTTCCTCACTTTTAATATTCTTTCCCAAAAGAAATCAGTTTATTCCATGGCATTTATCACATTAGCACCAGCCTTTATGCCTCTTCAATTTAATATGAATATGCTTGATTTAAAGCATATGTGTAAGTCTTATGAGTTGTCTATGATTATAGTTATTTTCCTTATCAGAAATGGAATTGTGTGTGTGTGTGTGTATATATATATATATATATATATATATGTAGATAATAATCATAGTCCTTTGCTTTATTATTTTTTCTTATAGGAAACTAACTTATTGTTTAATTGCCTCAAAGCACCTTGTAAATCTTCAGTTGCCTTTTTCATTCTTCCCCTTTTTCTTTTTCATTGAATAGCTGAGCACATAATTCTCAATAACTTCTACGTTACTCAGAATTTGTTCCATGAAAGATAATTTACTCACATTCAAGTCACATTAGTTTTCCTCTCTAGTTTTGAGTTAATGTAATCTTGGGATTAGTGCTCAAGTAGGAGTCTATTTTATCTTTCTTCATCAATAATTTTTAGGGATCAGGTGCATCTGAACTACCAGGTACTCTTAGTAACCTGATGTTTTTTGGTATTCCTCCCATTATAAAATAAACAGATTTTCCATTCCTGGATGTCCTATTTCTTCATAAGTGAATGTTTAGAATATGAATATGGGTGAATTTGACTAAACTTAGGTATTTTGCCTGTCAAGCATCAAATATGTCATTAGTTTTCCTTTTTTTTTTTTTATTTTGGAAATGCATTTTAAAAGGACATTAAGATATAAAATGCAAAAGAATACTTTATTCTACTTTACTTTCCTCCAGTTTTATGAACATTATTGTTGAACAAAAAGACATTAAAGTGAATTTGTTTACTTACAATAGTAGTCTGTTGCTCTGTTTATATGGTTAATTCTATCAAAGCAAACAAAAAATAATTCTAGAGTAAAAAAGTAAGACTCTATTAATCTTTCGATTTTAGCATCTTCAGTTCAGAACCTCATGAATAAAAATCTAGTTGGTGACAGAAATACAGTATGCAGTGCATAGAATTTCAGTAGAACTTCCTTCAGACTTAATATCTCTTTTACAGCTATTCCTTTGTGTTGTGTTATTAAAAAAAAAAACAAAACACCTGAACTTGTATGTTATTTTTTGAAGCATTTATTTCTTATTTATAAAATTAAACTTATTAAACTTCAAAACATTTAAATAGGCCACCACTGATGGGTTGGGGTAGGAAGTGGCTGTTTTAATTTTTAAGTCATCAGTCAGATTTGTTTAAAGAGGAGCAGATAAATTTGAGAGTAAGTAGCAACACTTTATCAAACCATAAATATTAGATATTTTATGTTCTAGTTTTTCAGGAAAAGATCTATTTCTGTTACATACATGCACATATATAGACAGTTATTCAGTCTAGTACAATGGAATTAAAAACTAACAGCACAAAATATAAAAATAAATAGCCACTAAGCCCAGATAATACCATCACAGAAAACACATCAGGCATATAAACTTTATTTTTTACTATGCATACCTTTAACTATGGCTTTTAATTCACATTGTTTAAGTCTTCCTTGCTCTGCACCACCACCACCCAATTATGCTTTGCCTTCCTGTGCCCTCTTCCGGTTCCTACACTCCCTGTCTCTCTTTCAGCCCAGCGATGCTGGTGCAGTGCACTCAGTCTGGGAGTGGCCAAGGGGTGTGGCAGGGTCAGCCACTGGTGCCCGCCAGAGCATCTGAAGCTACAAAGCAGTAAGGAGGAGGGTCACAGTTCACAGTCGCCCTACTGCTCCCACTTCGTTGAAAACCCTCATGCTGGCTGCCTGGGGAAAAAAAAAAAAAAAAAAAACCAACCAAAAACATCAGCACAAATGATTTAAGAAACCCAGGAACAAAAAACTAAGACCCTCACGTAACAGACAAGAGAGGACGAACAGAGAAAGTAGTGTACAGAGGGAGAGAGAAATTCTCACTTTCACCTAGTACTTGCAAGCCAACACAAATCATCTTATGAATGAATTAACACCGTATCAACAGTATCCAATATTAAGATAATATTGCAAAGGGCGTAACTGTCAAGATGTTGGTAGTGGGGTGCAGCAGGGGTGGAATCTGCAGAAGGAGATTTTAGACAGATATGTCTGTCTGAATTAAGGTCCAAACAAAACCATATGCCAAGGTCAGTAGTATGGATTTTATTAACAGTAAATGAGAAAAAAAGAGAGAGAGAGAGAAGGAAATAGAAAAAGAGGTGGGGGCAAGAAAGAAAGTGGCAGAGGCAGATTAAGTAGAAAATATCACCACTCTGTGGATCTAAACAGCATCCTGTTCATCCTCTCCATCTGGTCTTCTTGGTAATGAGAGTCCCCCAAAAAACAGAGAGTCCAATAAATTAATATATGTTTGGGCCAGATGGGAACATCCAGCTACCTCCCTGGCAGGGGGGCAAGTTTGACACGGTCTCTTGCACCAGACTCGGGACCAGCTGCATCACTTTGCATCACGTGCAGTGCTCTGGTGCAAGGCCTGAGGAATGAGTCTGGGGGGTCATTTTTAGGGTCATTTGATGGATTATGACACCCCTTAGCTACCTCTCGTGTGAATGTCCCATGGATGTGACCTTCCCAGGGTGGGAGGCTTTACTGCTGAGCCAGTTTGTGTAAGGAAGGATGGGTGTTCACTCCCTCTGACCAGAGGTTATGCCACACCTCTCCTCTGGGCTATGGCCTCCCCGACTCGTAACCCAGCCAGGGATGATTTTCAGGACAGCTGCTGGGTTTGGCTTTCCTGTGGATGCACTCTTCTCCCTCAGCCTTGTTTACTTCTCCCGAGACCTGAGATAATTGAACAATAGTGTCACCTTTGTTTTATCTTCAGTTTCCTTAGGCAGCTTAACTCACAGTCTGAAGTTCCCCTTAGGAGGCATCTTCAGGGAGGAGTGGACTTCAGTGGACACAGCTTCTTTACATATTGTTTTGCCATAATGGGCAAAAGTCCTTCATAACAACGTTTAAGCCATGAACCATAACATTTCTGTCTCTGATGATGTCAGACACAGTTCCACCTGGCTCCTCTATAACAGACACACCATGCACCAAACTTTACCCAGGGAGACGAGTTTGTGGAGCCTTTGCAGAAACAGATTTTAAAAAGAGAAAAAATGAAGAGAAAATCACCAGAGTTGAAGAAAAAGAAGAAACAAGGGCAGGAGGACATTCAGGACGAGACACAAGGAAGTCACACTTAAGCAGACAGGACATTGAGGAATGAAGGCAGCACAAGCCATAGTGGCAAGACAGGAGGGGCACCCAAGCAGAAGCAAGGGAGAAAAAAGAAATACTCACAGGAAAAATGGACAAAAGACCAGGAGAAATGCTGGAGCAAAACTATCGACCCAGAGAAGGGCAAGAGCCCCAAGCAGGGAAGAAACAAATAGCTGCCCAAGCAGAGACTAGGAGGCAACCATGAAGGAGGTATGACTGCAAGCAGCTTCTGGTTTGTGAGAGTTTTGGGAAGGGGCATGGGGGGCAGGCACTAAATTGGGCAGTGCTGTTCTTAAACCATGACAGGGATGAAGACGAAGGGATGAACCCATAGTTCTTAAACCATGGCAGAGTTATCAACCCTGTAAATATTTTAATATTTTATATTATATCCACAAGAACACAGGCAGAATAAAAAAATCTATACTGTCTGACAGTTAAACCCCTGCTTAGATGTGAAGCAGAACTAATAGGCATAGTTTTGGAACCCATGTTTTCATTCCTTCTATATCCCATGGCTAGTACTGGCCACTTTATGTACAACAAATGAAATCTAAACAGAGATATTTTGCATTTTCAATTACGTACCCATACTACAATAAATTGTTTTACACCCTGCAGAAATTGAGGAACATATTAGAAGTAAGTTAAACTGTAAAGCAAATGTTCCGAAAAACCCACTACGTAAAAATTTTTAAGCAAGTAATACATCTCTTTTTTTCCTCAGCTGTCTTCTAAATATTACCCTCAACAAGCCCTTAGATGTTCACAAAAAACAAAAATTAATAGAGCAGGGAGAAACCTCAGTGAAGATTCAACATTTAAAAGGACAAACGGGATGAGCAAGGTAATAACAGGAAGACATAAATCTCAAAATAACAAGATGGCTAGTGAGAGTTTGATTCAGACTTAGATGACTCTAATATAAATAATGCAAATCAACACAGGTTTGGGGTAAAGCAGATCTTGTCAACTTAAGTAGATTTTTTTTTTCTGATCGGAATACAAGCTTAGTTGATAAGATAACAGTGCTAATCCAGTACGTTTCTACAAAGCATTTTGACTTGCTACTGCGTGACATACCAATTTAGTGCTCTGAGTTATATACAGTTATCAGGTTATATTATAAAGACTAAACCAGCTAGTTCATGAATCTTAAATATGCAACTGCACATTAAAAGAAAAAAGTAATTTCTGAAGTTTCACCAGAAATTACTGTACTATACAAAAATTTTCTTTACTGAAAGCATCACATGCATAGTGACTGTGATGATGAGTTCAGACAGGTGACAGATCTGAATCTCTCTCTACCCACATGGTTCCAAGCTCTCCTTCAACAGAACCAGAAAGAAAGACACAATCCATCCACAATATGGTTGAATTGCTGGAAAGAACAAACTATGGAAAAAACCAGCCCAAATGCAGTCACCTAAACATTTTTCCAGATAGCATATATTTTCCTGGTATATATATCTTAGGAAAAGAATTTTGCAGGTTATAGTATTCATACATTTTACTCTGTTGCACTGCAATTACACTGCCAGTTCTAGCATTCGCAGTGCTAGAGGTTTGGTTGGGTTCTTTTTAGATGGAGAAAATTCAGAACAGACAAAAAACATAACAGATATGAAAATGTTCTCTGTAGTACTGTGATTAAGCAACTAATCAAAAGAGATGTTAATCAAAGAACTTTATAAACTCGAAATGGAATAATCTTGACTTTTTTCTCTACAGATTTGTGTTTATAGTGTTCCTAGAAAATTCCTTCCTCCAAGACAGAGACCACAGGCTCCTCAGGCATATTACACATTGCAAGCATTATTTTTTCTTAAAGCTGCTATTAAAATATTTTCCTAGTATTTCAAATTGTCGTACAGGTGTTTAAGTCAAAACATCACATCTTAACTTGGCTAATGAACACACTGTTCCCTTCTTCATGGAATCAGCACATCTTGTGCGGGAAGACAACCTCAATCTTTGTTCTTTAAAGTCAAATTTCCTCATAAATCATGAATTTTAGAGAAAATAACTGTCCCTGATATTTCACTGAGCTCCTTTCAAAGCATGTGCAAGCTTTACTATGTGCAACACGCCAAAACAATGTTTGCTGGAGGAAAGATAAAGATTACTTAATCCTGTAGTCCAAATTCCCTTTCATAAGGACCCTAGTATAGTGTTGGCTTTTTCCATTTTATTGCAGCATTCAGTACCTCATACTTAGCTCTTAATTCAAACATACCTACAGACATACTCTACATACCTGAGCAGTCGTTCTGCATACTTTACTGGGATGTCTGATTATCTCTGCTTTGGTACTCCCCTTTCTTGGAGAGTACACCACTTACTCCCACACTTTTCAGTATGTCAGCACCACTTAGACTCTGAATGTGCAGGCACTGTCTTCCCATAGTGCTATGTTTAAATTTAATAAACATCCACTCTCGACGCCAAAACCAGATCCTGTCTACTTTGGCTTTTACATGGAAGCAGAATAGAGCACTATCATAGTTTTGTTTTTGAAGTGTAGCTGTCCGTTAGCCCCATAATAAAAGAGGAACTAGTGTTCTAGTTTGTTCATTCAATTATTTGGAGTAACTGTGTAACTTGTTAAATTGTCTTGATGTACCTAAGATCAAGGCGCAAGAAATAAAAAGTTAGGAAAAAAAATCCGTAAAATAAGGATCAAAAAAATTTAGGCTACTCATTGTTTAAATATATTTACCACCACACTGGTAACTATTTAAAAAAACAATTAATGCTTTGGTAAAAAGCACTTTAACTGAAACTAACCAAATATAAAGAAGTCCTAAGGATATTACTGCATAAAGTCAAACTTTAATCACACTCGTTCTAGCTTGGGAATTTGTATGAAAATCAAAGACACCCAAAGAATTATTTTAAAAAGTAGTGGCTAAGAACTCTGAAACTAACATGTTACCAAAGCTTAGTAATTGTTTGATAGGCATTCTAAGTCAACAAACCCACATGGCTATCCTAAGACTTAGCTATTCAGACAGTCAAGTTTTGGCACCACTTAAAAGTGATAGTCAAATAATTAACAAATAAATGCTAAAGAAATGAATCATTATGATACATTTGCATTAATTTGAAAACCAAAAAAATTATTTCTAGAAGTATTTTATAGAAACTGTGTAGGACACTCAATGTCTACAATGAAAGCCTACTTGCATTCATGGGACATGGAATTAAAAATGGATTTAGAAGATCAAGCAAGAAATTCCCTAAGTCATGCTTTACAGTAATTCAAAGGATTATGTACAGCTGTCATTTCTCACAGTAACCGTTTCATACAATTTTGAAACAACTTAGAATTTTATTTAAAACACTTCTTTTTAATAATTTTTTTAAAGTATCATAATCATTCTATGTATTCCAATAGTCAAAGTAGAGCAGTATAAACTTCAGGAAGAAAATGCATGCTCACACTCCCATTGAAGTTTTTCTACAAGTTACTCTTATCCGGGTAAGTTTCCTCAGCTAATGAGATATAGGATAGCAAGTATCTCAAATGAAATCAAAGATACATATGCCTACACATGTGGAAACAGAGCTGACATGTTCCAAAAAGCAATCAAAAACACCAAAGAATTTTTTTATATTCAATATATTTTATAAATATATATATACATATACACACATATATATACCTACATATATATGAGATATTTTTGTGTCTTACTTTATTTAGGGCATGTAATTTCCTGAAAGGGGGAAAGTGGAGGAAGAAGTAGTAAAAAATAGTAATTTCTTCCACTAAATCCCATTTCACATTCTGCAGTTCTTTCTCAGACTCTTCTAATTCCACTTGAAAGGCGAAGGCATGTCCCGTATATCAGACTGGGTCTTCTCTATACTGAAGTCCCTGAAGTCATCTCTATAGTGAGTAACTGTCAGAAGAACCTCGAGCTTTTTTCCTTTAAATCTTTCTTTGCTTGTTTTTGAATAACAGCAAAAATATATCAGGTGTGACTTCATCTTTCCAGGAAGAGGTGCTCTCAGGATCCTAAATATAATCTTTACCAGTCTATGTTAACAGTCCTAAACCAAAGAGCAGTGATTGCTGCAGACTGCGTTCAGTAGTCCAGCAGTTCAGCAAGAGGAGGATTTGCTGAAGAAGGTCTATGGCATCAGTGCAACAACCTTCCATTTGCAATCTCCTCCTCTATCTCCCTTCTGAAATATTGCCACTTGCCAAAATAAAACTGTTAAAAGAAGTTTGTATCCTGGTGTTTTGAGAGGAAAGTGATATTTCAAGTCACACACATTATATCACATTACCTAAAGAAATTCCTTTAGTTGCAAAAATAACCATCCAAGCTGTGTTTAATGTAAAGGAAAGGGGTTTTTTTTTGGTTTGTTTTTTTTTTTTTTGTTTGTTTGTTTTTTTTAACTAGCACCTTCTAAAGAATTCCATACACAAATTCAAACACGTTCTTTGAAAGAAACAAATACAGTAAGTTGTAGTGCATTTTCTTCTCTAAGCAGAAAAGACTGTTAAGAAGGAAACAGATAATTTACAAACACAAAAGTCTTTTACTCAAATACCATATCTTGGAAGCCATATGGAGATTCATTTGGAAGGAGAACCCAGGGAAGCACTACATAGTTTCACAGTATGTTCTTTATTCTGCTTGTAGAACAAAAGAAATCATTATCAAAGAGAAAAAATAAGAATTTTCATGACCACTGCTAAAAGTTTTTCAGTCTTACCCCCAGCGTCATGCCCTGGTGTGAACAGAACATAGAACACCCTGAATTCAAAGGGACCTTTAAGGATCATTGAAGTCTGACTCCTCTCCCTGCACAGGACAACCTCTGAGCCTGAGAGTGCTATCCTAATATTTCTTGAACTCTATAAGGATTGTTGCTGTGATCACTTCCCTGGGGAACCTGTTCCTGTGCCCAACCACCCTCTGTGTGAAGAACCTTTTTCTAATATCCAACCTAAACCTCCTCTGGAAGAGCTTCAGGTCATTCCCTCGGGTCCTGTCACTGGGCACCAGAGAGAAGAGATCAGTGTCTGCTCCTTCACTTCCCTTTGTGAGGAAGATGTAGATTGCAAAGAAGTCTCATGTAAGTGTCCTCTTCTGCAAGCTGAACAAGTCAAGTAACCTTTATGATCCACTGGAATAATTTTAGGATCCCACCCCTGAAATAAAATTATGGTCTTGTTATTAAAAGATGTGTCTGCCTAAATTAAGGTGCAAAAAAGACCACATGACAAAGTCAATAGCATAGATTTTATTTAATAGTTAATGGTGTGGGAGAAGAAGAATGGAGGGAGGGAAAAGAAGGAGAGAGGGGAAGAGAGAGGGAGAGACACGGAGAGAGAGAGAGAGGGAGAGAGAGGGGAAAGAGAAGAGGGGGAGAGAGGGAAAGTGAAGAGAGAGGGTACAGTCACCATCACATGGGTTCCTGTGGCATCCTGCTGGCCCTTCTTCTGTTCTTCACAGTGGTGGGTGTCTCCAGAGTGTTGTTCTGGAGGTACCACTTTTATACAGTCCAAGTCCTGGGTATCCAGAGACGTATGTGCTGTTACCACAACTTGGAATGGCATGTGTATAAGCAGTTGCTTCCTTTCCCATGGTTTGCTATGATGGGAATTTTTGTATAGGTTATCCAGATTTGCCTCACCAGGCCTGGGATCCTCCATTTGTTGCATCCAGGCTTTTCTCACAGTCTGCACAGTGGAATCTTGTCTGGTGTGCTAATTCCAAAGTTTTCACCTCCACGTAGACCTGAAATTAACACGTTCCTATTTGCCATCTGTGCCTGTTGTGGTGGCTTATCTTGTGGGAACTTCCTCCTTTGACAGTGCTTTGAAACAAATTGGCTGCATTCTTTAAGTCCTGAGAGTGACCCTCAGCCACTCCTCATACAGCTTCCCCTCTAAACCATTCACGATTTTCATAGCCCTCCTTCGGATGATCTCAAACAGCTTTACATCCTTCATATTGTGGTACCCAAAACTGCACACAGCACTCAAGGTGAGGCCTCGCCAGTGCAGAGCAAAGCAGGGCATTCACCTCCTTTGAGTGGTGAGCAGTGTTGTGCCTGCTACTACCCAAGCTGTCCCTCCTGGCTGCCAGGGCACTGCTGACTCATATTCAACTTGCCCTCAACCAGGACCTCTACGTATCTTTCTGCAGTGCCGCTCTCCAGCAAGTATGCATCAAACATCAGACTGAGGTATTCACAGTCCTAAAATGGAAGGGGTTTCCTAGGTCCATGCTTTGAGTGACAGTTTTCTGTGAGGCACACCATTATTTCAGCATGTTTTAAAGCAGTTCTTTCTGCTCATTACTGACACCTGGGGAACAATGAGCACCACAAACCATTATATCTTGCTGTTACGAAGAAAGTAGGAAAGAATGAGGCAATATAGCATAATGAAATACAGAAGCCAAATTACTGGTTTTTGTAGTAACACCATCTCTATGACTAGGAAGTGTTATAGAAGCAGAAAGGAAGATCAATATCACTTAGCTGTGATGGTGAGCAATGCCAAATTCAAGAAATATGCTCCATCATCCTGCCCACTGAGACATGTATTTCACAGGTAAAACAGAACTTGACCAAGACTTCTAGAAAAACTTTTCATAACATTACTCCCTAAAAGACTGAGCATCAGTTTTCATGTCATGGCATACATAGATCATAAAAACCTACGTTTCAACTAGTTTTGACACTTGGCTGTATATTTAGCTAAAAGCAGAGGTTTACACAAAACAAAACAAAAGGTCTAACAAAACAAAAATGTGCAACCACTTGTGTACTAGTTTCATCAAAAGCCAGACCACAGCAGCTCTATCGTACTGATGATAACAGCAGCCCTACAGTATTGGTAACAGTTGTGGAAAGGTTACAAACACATTCAGTCTCTGAAACCTTTATCGAGACCTTGACGGCCAATGTTTCTCAGAGTTCAAAAATGAGAAGCTAATCTACCCTGGATCTACTCAGACCTGTAAAGTCCCTTTGCAGTGTCTCAGCACTTCCCATTCATTGTCTCAAATTTTGTGAGCAACAATAGTGAATGTTTTAAGTATGAAACAGTATAAGGACATACAGTACAAGTAGTTAAATACCAGACGTCAACTGCAGCTCCCTCTCATTCCTGCCCACCCACAGCAGGATAAGGGGAAGAGAATAGGAAGGTGTCCTGCGTAATCCAAAATGTTACTCTACTCTATATTTATCTGTGCCCAAAATTGTTACTGTCTCTCTAAGACCCTGCAGCTGGAAACAGAACTGCAGGACTGGAGTGCGGTGCCAGTTCTTTTTAAAGTCGGGGTCGCTCAGGCACAGCTCTCTTGCCTCTTGGCTGTTGCTCTTTCCCTTCTGCTGTTAAACGAAGAGAGCTGAGGCAGTGCAGAAGGAGGCTTCCTGTGGAGGTTGGTGGGCCTGCTGGATAAGAAACGAAAAGGAAAGAAACTTGT